>VMDR010013065.1:0-25533 GCA_007922815.1 Macrotus californicus | reverse complement strand
AACAAAGATTAGAGAAATTAACAGTACTGATAGTTGTTTTAAAACTTTCTCATTACATTATTTTTGTGAAAGATCACGGTCATTATGTTATGCATTAAATATATTTATTAAAAACCATGAACTCATATACCGATGAATCCAAAAATTTATCCCAGTTCCAACTCTCCTTTTACTTCTAGATTTGTACATTCAACTGCCTATTGATATTTCCACTTAAATGTCGAATATATGTCTTAAGTCGAACATGTCTCAGATCGTATTCCTTTTTCTTCACATTTTTTTATTGTTGTTCAAGTACAGTTGTCTTCATTTTGTCCCTACCACCACCCCCCACCCCGAGCATCCCCACTTCTCACTCATGATCCTACCCCGCCTTTGGCTTTGTCCCTGTGTCCTTTATAGATGTTCCTGAAAACCCTTCCCCTTTTCCCCCCATTGTCCCCTCCCACCTCCCCTCTGGTTACTATCAGTTTGTTCTTAATTTCAATGACTCTGGTTATATTTTGCTTGCTTGTTGGTTTTGTTGATTAGGTTCCACTTATAGGTGAGATCATATGATATTTGTCTTTCACCACTTTGCTTATTTCACTTAGCAGAATGCTCTCCAGATCCATCCATGCTGTTGCAAAGGGTAGGATCTCCTTCTTTCTCTCTGCTGCGTAGAATTCCATTGTGTAAATGTACCACAGTTTTTTATTCCCTCATTTACTGGTGGGCACTTAAGTTGCTTCCAGCACTTGGCTATTGTAAATTGTGCTGCTATGAACATTGGGGTGCATAGGTTCTTTTGGATTGGTGTTTCAGGATTCTTAGGGTATAGTCCCAGGAGCGGAATTGCTGGGTCAAAAGGCAGTTCCATGTTTAGTTTTCTGAGGAAATTCCATACTGTTTTCCACAGTGGCTGCACCAGTCTACAATCCCACTAACAGTGCACTAGGGTTCCCTTTCCCCACATCCTCTCCAGCACTGGTTGTCTCTGATTTGGTTATGACAGCCATTCTGACCGGCATGAAGTGGTCAGACAGTATTCTTAATTTCACTCCCCAAACCCGCTCCACCTGTGGCCTTCCCGATCTCAGTCAACAGCAACTTCATTCTTCTAGTTGCTCAGGCTCACAACTCTGGCGTCATCTTTATGCTCCCTCTCAGTCCCGGGGTTGTAGTGCTGCACAAGGGCTCTGGGGCATTGGGCAAGTGAGTGCTGAGCAACAGCCTCTCTGTACCCCTCCATGCCCTTCACCAACCTTGCTGTGCCCTGTTACAAGGAGGTGTCTTCTGAGCGGAAGGGACACCTTTTGCTAACCACACAGAGATGTCATCAGGTTCTCAAGCATATGGCAGGCAAACATCTATGCATAGCCCTTTTCTAATTCCCACAGGTAGCTGTGTGACTAGGACCAGCTCTCAAGGCCAGATCATCTATTTCCATTTGCAAGCCGTGATCATCTCTATTGTCTCTTTAAAACACATCCAGTATCCATTCAGTCCTCACTAGACCACGATCATTTTTCCAGGATGATGGCAAAAGCTTCTCTTTCCATCCTTGTCCCCTGCAATCTATGATCGACACAGTCATCAGATGAAATCTCCTAATACCCAAGTTGGACATATCACTCCTTGATGGGAACTAGCCTATGACTTCTTCCCTCATTGATCATAAACTTCCATGGCCATTCGGGCCCTTAGGATTTGGCTTCCCTCTACCCTGATGGTCAGCACATCCCTCACTTACCCTGTTCTAGCCACACTGTCCCCTCCTATGGTTAAATACCTGCATTTCCTCCCCAGGGGCCCTGCATCTGAACTGTGTTTCCTCTGTCTGGAAGGCTCTTCCCCAGACAGCTACATGGCTTTGCCTGTACTTCTGCTTCAGACGGCACCTTATCTGGAGGCTTCCCAGAGCGGCCTCTAGAAAATGGCCCTGCACCTTACTGCACCTCAACACACTCCCAGACACTCTCCACCACAGCGGTCCTGCTTTATTTTATCTTCACAGCGCTTTAAAAAGTTTTTACAACATATTAAAAACAAAGGCAGTAAAAAGTTCTCGTCACAAGAAAAACAATGTGCAACTATGTATGGTGATGGGTATTAACAGACTTACTGTGGTGATCATTTCGCAGTACACACAAATACCAAATCTCCACACTGCACACCTGACACTAACATAAGGTTGTATGTCAACTGTAACTCAACACGAAGCAAAAATAAAAGGTAGTAAATATTCAAAACATGTTGTTTCCTGATTACTTGACCAGACTTTACAATGATCTATGTACTTCAGGCTATTCACATCTCTGGTATCTGTCTTGTGGAAACGCCCTGCTGCAGTGTGCGGCCACACACCAGCGCGCAGCCCGAACTGCCCTGGCTGGCTGTCACACACCTGTTGACCTGCTTATCACCTGTGACTGCAGGCACTGGCTGCGTGTTGTTTGCTGCTGCGTTCTAGAAGGATGCCTGGCACACAGTAGACACTTGATAATTACTTGAAGAATAAGTGAGTGAATGTAAATACTTATTATCGTTTATTGGGATTAGTGGTAGGAATACGTTTCTTAAAGAGCACCTATTTATTGAGGGCACTGTGCCGAGCACTCTAGCTTTAGCGTCTGATTTAATCTTTGCAAACATCATTTTTATAGATGGAAAAAAACAAAACAAGCAAAGTTAATTGATTCATTCAAGATCACTTAGCTAGTAAATAACAAAGTCAGGATTTGAAGCCCAGAATCTGGGACCACTAAGATCTATGCTTTTAGGCAATGTGTTATAAATTTTTCCCAGTAATTCCACTTAATTGACTTTCAAACAAAATACTTTTGTCTCTACGTGTAATGGCACAGAGAGTGGATTAACAAACATCGAATCAGAAACCCAAACCCTTTCTCTAGAAGCCTTAATGTGGAGGTAAAATGAGCCATGAAGCAAGAAGGTTTACTCTGGGCTAACTTCTAGAATATCGATCTTTCTTGAGACAGAACAGAAAATTCCTGTACTGCTTCTCTGATCTGTACTCGCTACACAAACCACAACCGCACAGGACCCCAAGTCTTTGGTCGAACCTAAATTCGGAAGCAACAGCTTTTATTGAGCACTTGCTATATGTCAGGCAGTGCTAGACATGTAGCACTTTGTTTAACTGTCACAGCGACCCATGGTTTGGATACGACTGCTATCCCCATTTTACCCACGAGGACACAGAACGGCAGGGACACCCCCACCCCGCCCTGCGTCCGCAGCCTTACGTGGTGGAGCTGGGAATTGAAGGCAGACCACTCAGACACAGAGCCTGAGCTGTGGCCTCTTCATGAGCTCCTACGGACAGGAGGCAACAACCAAAAGGCGTACCCTTCTTTAGCGTTTTGTTATGGACATTTCCAACTCATACAGAGAAGACAGGATAATGTACTGAATTCCCATACGCTCATCTCGCAATCTTGGCCATTATCCACTCAGGCCATGGGTGACCTTTAGGGCAACTCAAGAGCACCTACCCTCTGTAAAGGGCTGTGGTAACAGGGGCATCTACATCTGGGTGTAAATCAGTTGATCCCACCTGGGCTTGAGCAGGTGGCTTATCTGAAAACTGACTTTGCATAACCCTTCCTCTCATTTGAAACTGGAACGGTAGTCCCTGACTCAGCCTGTGCAGAAACCCTGACTCTGCACCAAAGGGAAATGACTCCACGCAGATGGCAGCAGATTCTACGCTATCTGCAAACGGTGGCCACTTCAGTGCCAGTTACTGTTACGATGAAAACAGTTAACATTTTAATTTCTGTCGTTTGACAGCCTAGGAAAATAGAATCGGCAACTTACAAGTTGCAAGCACATCTACAAAGCATGAGAGCGAACATACTTAGATTTAATAAAGGGAAGACTCACAGGGGAAGGGGAAACGGGCCCGGAAGGGAGCAGGTGTGCAGGCACCAGCGCTGCTCAGCGCAGCGGAGCCACACCCCTGGGCACCGAAGGTGGTGCTGACTGACCTCCTTGAAAGGGCCCCTGCACTTGCTCCGTTCCACCTCCCCACAAAAAACAACCCGCTAGCACGTGTTAACGTTAAAGAGGCTCCACAGCAAAACAAAATGGAGTGAGCCCTGCAGGTAATTAGGAAAGCTTCAGAGTTCTAGTCCATATTTTCTTCCATACCAGGTGCTTGAAAATTCTCTTAAAGATAGAGTGGCTGAAAGTTCAGATTTACCTACAGAATCCTTCTAGTTTCTTCCTTTAGTCTAGTTCAGGGGTTTCCAACTGGTGCGCCACAAGAATTTTTAAAACATGCAATACCTGACTATTTAGTCAGGGGCACTGACCTCTTTCCCTTAGATTGTCAAATAAAAAATGACAACAGCCAGCACAACAATAGCTACCCAGTGTGAATGAATCAAAATTATACCTGTTTTTATTGTCAGATCAGCAAAAAATTTATTTTGGGGTGGGCTGCATAATTTTAGTAATTAGTTTATGTGTGCCATGAGATGAAAAAGGTAGAAAATTGCTGGTCTAGTTTGCAGCTCTTGAATTTTAGTATGCATACACATCATAATGCAAAATGGGAGGCACACAGTTTTGTACTAAACTTCAAGGGCAAGAGAAGGGGAATAATAAAGGTAACTTTGATTATACAAGAACTTTCACTTACCTTCACACTGCATAGCTTAACCCTACTTAAAAAACTACCATATATATGGAATTCTATTGTATAGTTAAATGCATGATTCTCTCAGTTATATGGCTTTTGTGTATTTAAAAAGTATACAATAAAGCTTTAATCTTCCTGAAAGAGACTCAAGTAGCCAGCAAAGGAGTCAGCGTCATGTCGGCCGTACATGATGACGATTGCCCAATTTTTCCTTTTATTCCCAACTTAAACCGGGTGTTTAGCAGGTAATTCCACAGTAACTGAAGGAGGAAGCCACACCCACACACAGAACAAACCCGCTGGGTCAAAGGCACGCCACATTTTGGCTTTCGCAGGCAACCCAGTCTGAGCCTTGGCTGTGGGGAGCAAACACTTTAAATTTGTTTTACAAAATACCTTGAATCTCACTAGGTAACAAATATTTTTGAAACATGATTAACTTCTTTGAACTTCTGAGACTGGAACTGAGGGCAACGAGGAGAAAGGACTTGGGATCACAACAGAATGCACGAAACAATGGGCCCATCTGGAAATCTCAGCAGCTGGAGCCCTTCATTTGCATAGCTCTGTGTCTTGGTTTAATTTTTTCAAGTGGTTGAAAATGCTCATGAAATTCACTGGGCTGATAACCCTGGAGACTTGAATCATTCAGCCAGGAAATGGTAACTCAAGGCAGGTCAGGTATCTGTGGCAGTCAAGATGGAGGGCATCTGGTTGCCTTTCATTGCTAGAATGCTTCCACTGAAGAAATAATGCGCCTTGGGTTTTTAGCCAGTTAATTGCTACAGAGGCCCCCGGAGAGGGTGATGGGCATACTTGTAGAGTTGTTGAAGCAAATAAAATTTTTTTAAAAGGGTTAGCATTTAGAGAGCAAGAATAAAATAGTTTTAGAATTAACCCACTGCAATCACCCTGGTCAAAGTCACTGTCACCATTGTTTGCCTGGTTGTCTTCCTTCTGCTTTTGCTTTTTTACAATTTAAATGCAACACACTTTTAAAACAAAAGTCATACCACCTCATCTGCCTTCTCAAAGTTCTCCAAATGGTTTTCTATTTTGCTCAGAGCAAAAGTCAAAGTTCATACAATGGAGCATAAAGCCCCTGCTCCTGCCCCTCCACACATGTCAGGCCCCACCCCGCCCCCTCTCTCATGGGTCTCAGCAGCCATAGTGGTTTCCTCACTCTCTGGTAACATGCCAAGCACGCTCTTACCTTCGTGCTTCTGCCTAGAGCAGTCTTCGGTCATATATCAACATGAGTGGCTCTAAGGTTCAAGTGTGAGATTCTATGCTATGTCAGACAGCACCCTGTCTGCCACCTCAACACTCTCCACATCACTGACCCCGTTTGTAGCACCTGCGGCACTTGTCACAAGTGGCATGGTATATGTGTCCTTGCCTATTGTCTCTCCTAGACTGGAAACTCTTCCAGGACGGAGGCTGGGTTTTGTTTACTGCAACATCTCCTGTTCCTGGAACAGTGCTTAGTACACAGTCAGTGCACGTCAAATGAAAGGATAGCATTGATGTTAACGACAGTGACGATGAAGCGAGCTGACTGCACACGTGTGCCACGCACTGTTCTGCGTTGTGTGCATGGACTCATGTCACCCCCCATTGCCTTATGGTAGAGGCGCTGCTATTGTCCCCATATTGTGGGTGAAAAACTGAGACATGAGCAGTTAGCTGATTAGCCAAGACCGTACAACAAATGTTTACATAAATTAACAAACTGGAAAGGGTTTGGAGACCCTAACTATAACTCACTCCTTTTAACGCATAGGTGTGAAACCATGTCCAGGTGAGCTGCTAATGAGAAGGCTGGGGGCTGGGACCTCCTCCTTGTAGGAACTTTCTAGGCCCCGGCATGCTACGGAACTACCAAAGCCCAGCTCTTTCCAGTGATGTCTGCCACCCTGTCTTTATATGACTGGAAACCCAGAGTTCAGCAGAGCACCTGGCACACAATACGCATTAAACAATAATTTTTCAAAAAATGAATGAGAGATGATAGAATTCCTGGAAGCTAAGGAAGTCTTAGATTAGTAGCAAGCTCAGCGATGCAATCAACCCCACTTTCAAAGGCCATCAGGGTTCTCTTTGAGGTAACCCTTCAGCTATGCCTCTCTAGGGGCAGCTAGAGCTGTCTGTAAACCCTTTATCTTGGGGTGACTTCCCCAGCAGAGCAGATGGTTGGGCAAAGATTTCAGGGAGCAACCGATACTGAAAACCAACTAGTATGATTTTTTTTACATATAAGTATCCCATCCATTCCAATTTCCATTCCAATTCCATCTCCAGGAACAAAGATTTACGCACATTTTAACCTGATTTCACTGGACTCAAAGAGTGTGTGTGCATCAGTGGGTGTGTAGTGGATGTGTTGGTGGGTGTGACAGAGGGTAGAGTGGGGTGTCAGCAGATGTGCTGGTGCATATGTGGGGGGACAGCAGTGGAAGGAGGGGCCTGGTGCAGGACAGGGTGGCCGGTTCATCCCAACCCTTGTGGGATAGCCTGGGTCCCTCTCCCCTTGGCTGAAAGCTAATGCATGCTCATAAATAAAATCTCCTCTGTGCCCTCCAAAATGTCCATCTCAGATTTCCATCAGAACGTCACTGAAGAAGTGCTTATGTATGCATGGTAATATTAGGTGAAGCGTCATAACAGTTAAAAGCAGAGACTCAGCCCCTTTCCACTCTTCCCAGCGCCCTGTCTTTGGGAACATCTCTGTGGCCATGGACCGAGGGCCTCCAATTCGACAGCACCTTGCACAAGGGAGTGGCTGGTGCTGGGTGTGGCTGCCTCTCAGAGAGCCTTCTGGAGAATACTACTGCTGGTCAGCTGCTGGCCGGGCACAGTCGGCGGGGCACTGTCTGAGGCTAGCTCAGCCGAGTCACCCCCACGGAGAGCCTGGGGACTGATCATCACCCAGAGCACTTCTCTTTAATGACTGGGATGAGGAGCGGAAGCTTTCCCGGTGCGGTGCCGGCACTCCGCTTCCTCCCCTCCTGCCCCTATTGCCTCCAGGCCGGGAGCTCCTCTGAGACCCTGAGGCCAAGGGCACGCAGACGCACGCAGACGCAGTACAGCGGCGATTATGAATGCGCTCTTCACGCTCTCACGAGTTTGTACTCAAATATCTCAAGTTTTCACCTGTAGTAGTAAAACTGTGCTATTGAATGACCTACAGCATGCATACTTCTGTATTGTCTATACTCAAATCTCTTAAATGGAAATATTTTCTCTGGATTCTCTCATTCTATTGATTTCACTACTAGATAAGAACTTTAAAGACTTAAAATTTATAACCTTCATTTGTTAAGTACACTGAGGTAAAGGCTTTCTGCACATTATGTCTTTTCCTTAATTTTACAGATGGGGAAACTGAGGCTCAAACAGGGTAAGTCACGTGTTTAAGGTCATCTAAGGTCACCCGTGGGTGCAGCTGGGATTGGAGCTTGAAGCAGTCTTTCTCTGAAGAGCCCAAGCCTTCACCCAAGCCCTGTTTTTGTTGCTAGTTATTTCCGCATTCCTACGCTTTCATCTTCAGAGCAGCCTAGTTTTAGGAACACTGAAGCTCTTTCTGTAACAAGCAGGGTTGCCCACAGCATCTCACTTACGGCTAAGTGGAGCGGACTCTTCGTAGCACCGGAATCTGATTCTTCGAAACCACTGTTGGTTCTTTCCAAAAGCTGTGGGGATGAAAAGAACACAACAGCACGTAAGTGCGGTTTGCAGAGGAACCGTACTTGACGGGTACAGTGTTAGCGTAAATGAGAAAGGAGATGTCAGAAACTTTAGGAATCCTGCAACTAATCAGCAAGAAGAGAAATCTGATATGGCGTATCAAAACAAACATGCTAACTGAATATTTCCACTTCTAGAACATCTCAGCACTTGCTGCTCAAAACAAGGCTTTCGTACTTCAAAGGGTGCTCAGCCTCACAAGTCCAGAAAAATAATTCATGTGAAGTCCACTTTCATCCGCCAGATGGTAATGATGAAAAAATGAGAATGCCTAGTTTATTCCGTTAGCAAACGCACATACAATGGAGACAGTGTCTAAAAGCCATCTGAAGCTCCTGTTCTCATGGACCTTGTATTGTAGAGAAAGAAAGCAAACCAATAAATAAATACACAAACAAAACTGATCTGGTACTGATGTGTGCTATGCTGAAAATAAAAGAATGTGATGAGATAGGAGTGACTGGGAAGTTACTTTGTAGCTGAAGGTCAGGGAAGGCCTTTCTAAGGAGGACCCAGTTAAGGCGAGGCCTGAACAAAAAGAAAAATTACACCGAGTGACGGTGTGGGAGGAGAGTACTCTGGGAGGAGAGGGTCATCGGTGCAACTGCATCAAGGGGGGACGAACAAAGTGAGTTCAAGGAACAGAGGATAGTGTGACCAGGGCATGATGCTGGCCAGGGTACCAGGAAAAAAAGACACTCTCGGGAAGTCTAGGTGGGAAAACAAGTTGTTGAGACATTTCTGGGCAATCCGTGCATACCTTTGGCCCTAGGAATTCATTGCCAATGAATACACAGTGCACAATGATGCACGTATAAAGAAATTTACTCATTCAACAAATACTTGATAGACCTGTGTGCCTAGACACTGTCCCAGGCACTGAGGATTCAATAATACATATTTAAGAATCCATTTTTCTCATAGGGGGTGGGTAGATAATAAAAGAAATAAGTATTTTTAGTTAATTAGAAAGTAGTGGGTGCTATGGAAAAAAATAGAACAGAAGAATAGAATAAAATGGAATAGAATAGAAGAGTTTGGAGGGCTGAAGGGAAGGTCAGTTTGCAACTTTAAGTCAGGTGAGCAGAGATGGTCTTACTTGAGCAGGGGATGGCCCAGCAAAGTCTTGGGGATGATACCTGGAAGAAGAGCATTCCAAGCAGAGCGGCCAGCAGTTGCCAAGTCCCTTAGGGACAGATGTGCTTAAGAACATCAAGGAGGCTGAAGCAAAGTGAGGAAGAATGAGAATGAAAGGAAAGACAATCAGAGAGAGGGTGGAAGTGTCATTAAAGGTCTTTTTGGGTTATAAGAATTTTGACTTTTATCTTGAGTAAGATGGAATTTTTAAAAAGATTTTATTCATTTATTTTTAGAGAGTGGGGAAGGGAGGGAGAAAGAGCAGGAGAGAAACATCAAGGTGAGAGAGAAATACCAATCAGTTCCTTCTTGCATGCACCCTGACCAGGGACTGAACCCACAACCCAGGCATGTGCAGTGACTGGGAATCGAACCGGCGACCTTTTGTTTTGAGGGACGATGCCCAACCAACTGAGCCACACCTGTCAGGGCTATCTTGAGTGAGATGAAATTTCACTGGACTGTTTTGAGCTCAGGGGAGGGCACAGGGACCACTGATGAGCTGGGCAATCATCCAAGAGTGAAATAACAATGTCCCAGACCAATGGGGAGCAACAGGGATGAAGAGAGGCAGCTGGATTGTGGATATTTTGGAGATAGAATAAACAGGACTTGCTGATGGATTGAACGTGAATGTAGGAGAAATAAAGAAGTCAGGAATGACTCCTGAAATGTTGTCATAAGAAATGGAAGGATGGAAGTTCCATGAACTGAGATGGAGAAGACTCTGAGTGTAATATGTATAGTGGGGAAGAGCAGAAGTTCAATTTGGGAAATAAGTTTGAGATGTTTTTAAAGCATCTAAAGGTCCATGTAAACCAGGCAGTGTTGGGTGTGGAGTTCAGGGTACTGAAAGCTATAAAAGGGGATGAGCTGAGCCAGGGAGTAAGTAAATGGAAGAAAGACTGAGTCCTAGGACCCCAACACTAAGAGATGGAGAGATGAGGAGAACCAGCAAGGAGACTTGGACTGAGCAGCTGAACTGGAGCACCAGGAGAGCATGAGGCTCTGGAGACCAAGAGAAAAAGCAGTTTCAGTGACAGAATGAGTAGCCATGTCAAAAGTTCTGATAGGTCAAGTAAATTGAGGCCTGAGAATTGACCACTCAGTTTAGCAACATGGAGGCTATTAGCATCTCTGCTAGGAGCAATTTATCAAAACACTGTTTATACGAAAAAATGAGGGGGGAGTAAACAGCAATGGGGATGCACTATATAAATCGCAGCACTACCTATCACTTCTTAGGATAAGCTTTCCCTTTTAATGTTGCCTTTAAGTTCTTTGCATGGTGACGCACCCTAAAGGACTGAAAATCTAACACCTACAGCCTCAATGTGTGGTGAACACAGTTACACACCCACTCTCGCCTTCTGAATGGTGGGCTTGGGTTGCCCTGGACCGCAGAGGCCAGGCAGCTAAAACTGCAATTTCCAAGACTCCCTTGAACTAGGGTTCCAGGTGTGATTTAGGTTCTTCCAATTAGACCCACTGACCTGAAATGTTAAAGACATCAGAGAGCAGGGGAAATCTCTGTGATTTCTGATCACAGTCATGGGGGCTTTGTTCGTTTGTCTTGCAGCTTCCTGCACACAGGCTACTAGTGTGGTGAGAGCAGAGAAGCAAGGCCCAGGGACCCAGGGCATCTATTCTCTGCCAGGGTGGACCAGGTGGGTGCTGGGTGGCTGTAGGGCCAGTCATAGCGGCAGTGACAAGCCTGTCCCACATGTCAGCTAGGGTGACGTTTCTACGGAGCAGCCATTCCGGGGGCTGCTTTCTGATTCTGTGTCCTGGTCACAGGGAAGGGGCATCAGTTTGGACTTACTTTTGGAGGAAGAGCCCACAGTCTCCTCTTCCAGACACCCCAACAATCTTGTAAAGGCTGATTTCTTAAAAATCGAATCTTTTTCTGCTCAAACAGCTAGCCTGGGTTCTGTTTCCTTCGAACAAATCCTGGCTGATTCAAAGTAACACAGATCATGACAGAGGTTTTCCTCATGGGGGTGGCGAAGGGGCACTAGACCTCTCAACACACCGGAAAGCAAAATGTCCTGAAATCCACTTCACCCATTTCTCTCCCTGAAAATCTCAAAGTTGTCGAGGGGAAAACACATTTTAAAACCATATCCGTGCAATGATATCACTTTCAATTTTTTTTTAAATTGCATTGACATGACTACTTATGCAAAAAAAAGGCCTAGAAATACATACTCTAAAATGTTTAATACAATAACCTGAAAGTGGAATTATAGAGGATATTTATTCTCTTTTTTATCTTTTGTGGGGGTTTTTGCAGTGACTGTGTAGTTTTCATAATCAGAAAACACTAAAGCTATTTCTGTTTGGAAAAAAAGCTATTAACTTTCCTTTTCATTTAATAAATGATGTCAACAGACTCCCCCAGACCAGACCAGAACTCTGTTCTAATCGATGCGTGTGGAACAAAATGTGTGGGTTCTTTGGCAGGTCAAATAAAAGTGTAGAACTTACCACCTAGGCACTCAATTTCAAGTTTGCCAATAACACAATACAAATGATTATATTGAAGTATGAGACATTTTGCGTTTGTTTTTATTAGTATGAGAGTAGAATATGGAACTTAAACAATCTAGGATATGTTGAAATAATGAGAATGAATTTAATTTTAACTTCAAAGCAAATAAATTTAAAACCAATCTGCCTTACATATTTGAAATAAGAGCGGCTTTAAGAGGCTAAAAAACAGCTGCTCTTTGCTTTGTTTTGCAACATTATCACCTGCAAGACTTCCTGGAATTGATAGTGTGCACCAACTGCAAATCTGGCCCTAGAAAGAACTTTTAATCAGAGGAACACAGAAGCATTTCCACCATTATCACAAACGCAAGGAACAGAGGCAGGAAGACAATATACTGTTTACAGCCACAAATCAGGCATGTTCCCAGAAGATTTGCTGTGGAATATGATTTTCCACACACGTACTTTGATCATACAAATAGCCTGTGGTGTTTTGTTTCTGTCACTCACCACATATTTGCTGAGAATCCCTGGGCAGGACTCTGGGGTGGGCAGGATTCAACGGTGTAGCCAGCACATAGGGTCACTGACCCAAGAGAAGAGCTTAGAGACTAGTGGGGGACCCACAGAAGTTAACAGGTAATGAAAAGAGTGAGGCAGGAGCTAGGATGCAAGGCGATGTGGGAACACAAATACATACCTGACCTAACACTGGGGGTCGGAGAAGGAAGACTCCTCTGTAAAGGAAGATTTAGCCTGTGACCCGGACAGTAGGAGCCAGCCACGCAAGGAGACAAGGGAAAGTCCAGGCAGAAGGAAGAGGATGTGAGAGCAGTGAGTACACCGAATTACAGATGCTTTCACTTTGATAAGAGGAGAGTAGCATGTAGGGGTGGAGAAAGAATGGGGAGCAATGAGGCTGGAAAGGTAAGCAGACGATAGATTAGGTATAGGGTGATCATATCATGCTTGTGCAATCCAGGGCATCTCTGAGAAGGATGGTTGTGCCGGCACGGTGGTTGTAGACCAGGACATTCAATCAGGATAGTCAGTCAGAGTTACTGGAGGGCTTTAAGCAGGGAAGAGGCACAATCATGATCAGATGCTCAGGATTTATAAAAATCACTCTGGTTGCAGTGTGAAAAATGAACCACGGTGGTGCTGGGGGTGAGTTCTGCCCCCCTCGAGGCAGGGGGAGCGGTTAGGATACTTCAGCTATGGGGGTTTCCAAATTGTGAATTATTAAGTTGCTGAGCACTGATGGTGGTCTGAACTGCTGAAGAGGCCGTGGAAATGGTAGTGGGTGTATTCAAGAGTTTCTTTCATTCATTCATTCAACAATTACTTAACTGAGCACTCTGCTAGGTGCTGACATTTTCAGTTCTAAAATAGTCCCTAACCACATGAAACTTATAATCTAGAAAGTGTAATGCAACGGGCACATTCATTGGGTGAACTGTGGAGGAAGGGGAAGGGGCAGAGTCAAGGATGACGTCCTGTTTTCTAGCTTTGTAAACAGGGTGAATGGTGATGCCTTCTTTAAGATAAGAAAGAAAGGCACAAGACAAGGGGAAAGGAAGATGTGTTGAGTTTTGTAGAACATTCAAGAGGAGAGGTCCACTGGATAGATGGATATAACATTTGAAGCTTAGAAGAGGGATCTGAATTGGAGGAATGGATTTGGGAGCTGTCAGCAATGCTGATACATGAAGCCGCCACTGTGGACAAGCCTGCCCAGGGAGAATGCGTAATGAAGAGAAGGGAAAAGTGTGCAGGGTGAGAGTCTCAGCAACCCCAGTATTTAAGAGTTTTGAAGATAATCTGCCAAATGGGCTGTGAGGAGGGCACAGAGAGGTAGGAGGAAAACCAGGAGAGTTAGGTGATGGTGAAAGTTACGGTGATGGAGGAGGGGACGTGGGCAGCAATGGTTACCATGATGTGAAGGTGGTGGTGGTGATACATGATGATGATGAAGATTCTCCTGATAACAGCCAAAAGTTATTTAGCATTTACTATGAGCCAAGTGTCCTATTAAGGGCCCTACATGGCTCACCTTACTCTATCCTCAAGAAATCCATTAAGTGATTTGCTCAAGTTCATACACCCTGTAGAGGACAGATCAGGAACTGAACCCAGGTCTAACTCAAAACCCGTTATTTACCCCACACAACAATGCCTTCCTATCAGCTAATAAGCTGAAACTTTCCCCTGATATTTCAAAAAAAAAAAAGGCAGTAAGATGAGGGGAGAAAATAAGGAGATATTTCTGGTTTTGTTTTTTAAGTAGGTGAGTCTTTTTATGTCTCTAATTTCAACAGTTTTCTTTAATCTTTGAGATTTTCTTCTTGATTCCTTAAGGGGTATGAGCTCTCATTGTAGGTACACAGCAATCACAGGAGACGTTAATGGGAACCTAGCTCCTCTGGGTGGCCCTCCTCCTTCAGCGATTCCTTGTTAGTGAAGAAGACAGTGTGAAAAGTGGGGAGAAAAATGACTTACAAGTCATTTAAAACTGACACTTAAGTTTAAAAAAAATTATTGATTGAATTTTAGAGAGAAAGAGAAAAGGAGAGAGACAGAGAAAAGGAGAGGGAGAGAGAAACATCGATTTGTTGTTCCATGTATTGATTGGTTGATTCTTGTATGTGCCCTACCCAGGGATTGAACCCACAACTTTGGCATATCGGGGTAATGCTCTAACCAACTGAGCTATCTGGCTAGGGCCTGACACTTACATTTAGATTTAACTTTTCTTTTTAATTTGAAATTTTGTTCTAAACGTATCCAGTCCAAGGGATGAAGCAGATAGGCAGCAGTGCTCAGATACTCTACTCTGCACAAACATCTCAGGAAGGAAAGCGGGGGCCAGAGAGCCACAGAGCTCATACCATGACTCACTGTGCACACTCGGAATCCAGCTTGTGGTCTGCAATATTACTGGTAAAAACATTGCTGTACAGAGAACAACCTCACCCTACCTCGTCAAAATCAGAAATGGAATGAATCTTTAGAAACAGCTATAGCTAATACATGCCAAGAAGCACCATTGTAAAAGCAATGAGTTGTGCATATAAGGTTTGTAGTTTTGTTTTTTTAACTCTTTTTTTATTGTTGTTCAATTACAGTTGTCCCCATGTCCCCCCATAATTCTCCCCTGCCCTGCCCACCCCCACCTCCCACATTCAGTCCTCCCCTTATAGTTTTAAAACAAAAAATACAATTTTATATGTATAATCCACAGCCAACCAACTATAACTTTCTCTCTTTTAGATTACTGCCAGTTAATACATATCCTCAGGCTTATCTTCCCCAGTTACACTCCATGCATTCTCACACTAGTTTTCACATTGAATCACACTCACAAATCTAACGTACACATCCAGCATGTCATCATAGGCTTCTATTGGCACAATAAAAATCTGCACTCATTCCAAGAATCGACTTGGTCCTCTGCCTCAAAGTCTGTTAAAATGGCTGCTTTAATACAGTCTTTATCAGGACTATTTAATCTTATTCCTCGTCCTCTCCCAAATCCCAGAGCTGCTTCTTTTTTCTATTGACCAGCCATTTGGGAGGCGCATCTGTGGAGTGTAGCACTGCCTGACCCCGCTTCTTCCCTCACGGCCTCCTCCTTCAGCGCTGCATTTTCTAAGGCATTCATGGGTATCAAACGAAGGTTTGGGATGAAAGCCATTTCCAACTCCCAGTGACCAGTAAAGACAGGCACCTAAAGTGGCCACGGAGAGGAAGAAGCTGGGATGGGAGAAGCAGGCTTTTTAACGGTCTTATTTGTGAAACATGAATTCTCTGGTTCACTGGCGGAGGGCGGAGATGTGCCGGGATACTTTATCATTCTGGGAGGCCTGAGAAAATGATTGCACTTGAGATTATAAAAATTTACAGGACATTTTCTGAATCTGGAGGGTGTTTCCACAGGATTAGTGGGCTCACACAAAGAACATCTCAAGGTCTTCGGATTGAAAAGCAGCCAAGGTAATAAAAGGCCAAGTTTACAGCTTTCTCTACAAAGTAAATCTGTGACAACAAAATCAAGGATAGAGATAAACTCAGTGGTAATCCAACTGGCCACTGGGTTTAAAAAAACAGTCATCTTACCCAAAACTGTGAGGAAACATAAACATTACACTTGAACCAGAAACCCAAGCTTTACAAATAGCGTAGAGTATGACCGGCTATTGGAAAACATGGTAAGAAAATATTCAGACATCCCAAGAGACTGAAAGCTGAGCTAAACTAGTTTTTTAATGTGCTATTTAAGAAAGCAGAAAGCAAGTATGGCTCAGACTGTAATAACAGAAGCACGTAGCTAGTGGGTCTCTCTTGTTGGCCACACAACTCGTTTCCACAGGTTAGGAGGGAGAGGAGGAGCCAGAACACCAGTCAGAAAACACCCACGGGGACCATGTAGAGGAGGTGCTCTGAGAAAAGGTTTAAAACGGATCTATTCATCTTTTAGCAGTGAGGACTAAGAGGACATTTATAAAGCTTCAAGTCGGTGAAGGCCTGGCAGCAGGCCAAGGCCCCTGGAAAGTTGGCACCTCTGTAAGAAATTCTATTTCACATTCCACTTGTCTGTGCCTGAGAATGAAATGCTATTTGGGCAACTCAAGGCCACTCGGGAGTCAACTGTGCTGAGCCCGGGCTCCGGCGCAGTCCAGCAGGGGGTGCTGCGTCTGCAGAAGTTTCAGACCACCCAGCCTGTGTGAATATGCTCAGTTCAGAGGATCCCAGGGGCCTGGGATAGAGTGCCGGGAATCCCACAGGTCTTTCAGTCTCAGAGTTGCTAAGATGTTCCTGGCCACAGTGGACCTCCATGGACCCCAGGTCTTTGGGCCTAGCCAGGCGTGAACTAGCTTCTCCAGGATGGCACATCTGTCACAACAGTGACTATCTGTCATTGTTCACGCTTCTGCTCATATCTCTTCACAGCTATTAGAAAAAGCTGTCTTGCTTGAAATGGTTAATAACAATAATTACTAGAAACTCAGTGGTTTTGGGAAATGCATGAACCTATTCTAATTTCTGCCTCCCCCCACAACTTCATAAGTAAGGAACCATTAACTTCCTACGCTGCGTAAATCAAGGTCTATGCAACTTGCAAAGGAGATAACACGAATTAAGGAGGGTGCTACTAGAAGCTTAGGTAAATTAAGTTTCCATTTCTTCTTGGGAGCGATTTTGATTGCTCTGCTTATCTCCTTCCTCCAGTGTGTGCTCAGTTCCTGGTAATTTCCTTGCCAATTAAAAGGCAGAAGAGCCTGTAGGATGTGTAAGGGTGGCTAATGAAACCTGCTGTGATGACAAGCCAAATGCAAGATATAAAATACATAGTGCTCACAACTATCTTGCAAAGCCTTAAAAATGTTCATATACTTTGACCCATAAACCTACTTTGGAGACTCTATCCTGAGAAAGTTTCAAGTCCAAAGCCACTTAGTAGTAAAATAGTGTAAACAACCTAAGTAGTAGAAGAAAGTCTAAGTTATTATGGTTGATTCAATAATTAAACATTATTTAAATTAAAATGTTTATCAAGAGCTCTTAATTTCCACAATACTTTATGGGGAAAAATTGATGCACAAAATTGCATATTTAATATTTTCTTATATTTGTGAAAAATAAAATAGGTGAGGAGATTGGAAGGAAATATACCTAAAGGCTAATAACGACTACTTTGGGGTGGTAGGCTTTGGTGTTTTGATTTCTTATTTCCACTTTTCTACATATTCTAAACTTTCTATAACAAATATAGATTACTGTAGTAAACAATAATAAATTTCTGCTTCAAAGTGAGAGGGTTGAGTCAGATGATTTCCAAGGTCCCTTTAGCTATATTCTGTACATGGTATCCAGCCAAAATGTAAGGGGTCGATGTTTTCCTGACCATGAGCAGCCTGCCTTTATTGTAGCAGGAATACCATTCTGGCCAATATTCCTGTTGGTTGAATGTATTTCTTCATAGCCCTTAACCTGCAAATTCCTTAGGGGCAGGGACTAGCTATACCATGTAGTGTGCATTCAATAAATGTTTGTTGAATTAAATCTGATAAATGAGTGAGAGAGCATCAGTGGAATTAATTACAGTGATAAGATATTAGCTTACCTGTTTTGACAGTGCAGAACTATTAAAAACATTACTAGTATCTTATATTTGGGATGGATTTTTCTCTTTATAACAATCTGCAAACATATTCATTGGTACATTTAAAAACCAACCAACCAGCAAAACATACAAATAAACAAAGCTGACCTTTCAAAGAACATGGTCTTGTAACTGAAAAATGCTCTAGGATAAGTGTCCTTCTCAACCATGTCAGTTTGCTGTTATGAGTCACACAACTCATCGTGAGGGGATCCTCTGCTCCTCTGCCATACGGTACTAAAGAAAACTAATAGCAAATTAAATTTTTATGTGATTGATGGACCAATACTATGAAGAAGGTGAGATACTAGTAAAAGAATTCCAAACACATATCTGGTTGTAAATACCTAAATCAGTCCAGGGAAAGCCAGGCTGTATGTTTCTAAAATAACAGAGTGTCATGATTCCTTTCTCCAGATGAGGAAGAGTATTAAGATTAAGTCAAAGGAAATAAGTCACTACATTTGGGGCTAAGGCACCATGGTTACTGAAAACACAAGGATTGAGCAAGGCTAGAGGAAGCCAGAACTGATTACGGAGGGGACACTGAGTTTGGGTTCACTCTTTTGTGTAGGATGCTGAGCCAGGAGAGGGAAGGAATGTTTATGTCTTAGAGACAGGATGAAAAAGAGAGGGAGCTGGAAAGGGTCCCTGTGAAAATCTCTGAGGGAACACAGTAGGCTGTAGCCATCAGCAGGTTCCAGATACAGAGCGCATGCCTTGGTTGCTGATACCAACCAAGTATGCCCTGGGGACCCTTAATATATCCACTAGGGATGTGATTATGAGTGCCGCAGGGCCTCTTGGATCTGGCAACAGTTGCTGCAAGGAAATTTCAGTACAACAACAACAAAACTTTGGCTATTTCTTTGATGTTCATAGTACAGAAATTATTAGCCTTGAGCATACCTATTTACCTCCAGAATTTTGCAAAGTGATTCAAGAGTTAAGTTCTCCTATATCAGCAGTGAGTTCAACATATTGGTGCACCTGATTCTCTTTTATTGTTTTTCTCTTTGGATCCCTGCAGTACGTGTGTGTGTGTGTGTGTGTGTGTGTGTGTACGCAAAGGGGCAAGAGAACAAAGGTCTGTGTTAATCAACCACTGTCACGTGTTACATGGGTAACGTCAGTTTAGGAAAAAGAGCAAGAGAGGTAACTATCCAGAAGTATTTGATATTTATGGGTTCTCTATTGTTATGAAAAATTATCCAAAACTTGTAAAGAAGGCAACGAGGATACTTCTGTGTCCTTTTAAAAATCATACTGAGGCATTGTTTTAATAGCTCCATCCAAGAATTAACTTTTCAGTATAATGTTAATTAAGGACTCAGTCTCTATGAATTTATATGTTAACTTGTAGATTTGTTTCCAGCAGACATACACATTATTTCTTTGTGGTAGAAAAGGTAAGTCCAGAGAGTATAAGCTTAGTGCCCTTTAGGATGTTAACCAGTTTTGTGCCTAACCTAGCAATCTTATTAGAATATTACCTCATTAAAGTGCCTATAAAGGCTCTGTTCTTCAAATGCTCCTTGAATAAGGTTTACCATGTCATATATGAATGCTGTCATTACTTAAAACAATCTTTAACACATGTTCCTCCTCTCTTTGTAGGAGAGTCTTGTTTAAATTTTTTTGAGAAGTACATACTTTGACATCACCCATCAGCTCCAATTAACATAAGCTCTGAAAAGTCTTACCTCCCTTTGGAAATGCCTGTCATGGCCTCCCCCCTCCCCTGCTCCCGCCTCCCCCTCCCCTGCCCTGTTGTTCCACAATTGACTCTTTTCATGGGAACTCTGTGAGAACTTGAGAAGGTGCCTTTCTCTGTTTTAAAAGAGACTTGTGCAGATTTAGGGCACAGAGCTATGCTATTCCAAGAGTAGAAGATCAGTCCCACTGGATTTCCACTGAACTCTTCTCAGGCTCTGAGACTGAGGAATCATGGGGTCCCCTCCCTTCTTCAAGTGCATCCTGGTAATGGCCAAGAACTTTACATATGAGTTGAAGGTGTTATGGTCTACCCTTGCTCATTTTTCTCCCAGGAACCCATAGGACCTACCAGATACCAACTTTGCTTCTCTGCTTGCCTCCATTCTGACAGAGAAGGTTTGCCTTAGAGCACAGGTGGCAAACACAAGGCCCGCAGGCCAAATCCAGCCCTCCACCTTGTTTTATCTGGCCCAGCACCTTGTTTCTACCCGGTGGCAGCACGGAGCTCCTTCCCCTAGTAAAGGAGTAGTTACATTCATACAGTCCTAAAATTACATTTGGCCCTTTGAAGGCCACCACGAGGCTGATGTGGCTCCTGGTGAATATGAGTTTGACACCCTTGCCTTAGAGCGCTAAGTTCATTCAGCACACTTCAAGGGGAATCTCACAGCGTACCATCTTCTCTTCCTTTCTGGCCTCCTTCCCTATTTAGAATCCCTAGCAAAACTGAAGGGGACCTCACCCCGGCTAGATGCTTCAAGGACTCACAGCTCAGATCACCTACAGCCCAGGAGGCAGACCCCTCTCCCTTCCCCCATCTTGCCTTACTTCAAAAATAAATCTCACTGCAGCAGAAAATGAAATACACAATAAAGCACAGGTCATTTATGATTGAACACAAACATACAGTCATTTCATTTAGGCTAAATAAAGATAATTCAAAGAATTGTTTCTCTCAAAGCTCATAAAATGTCATTTCATTAAATCATGTTTTCATTTCTAGAGGATGACTGTGATGCGGCGGTTATTTTATTGATACTGGTAAACATAAAAAAAATGTTTTGAGATTTTGAAAAGATGAAACAATACAGAATAATGTGATGCAACTACAACGCTCCAAAGCCTCTGTGTGTGTGTGTGTGTGTGTGTGTGTGTTTGAATTAAAAAAATGGTTTCTTCTAAGTGTCTTTCCACTGTAACCCACCTAGGCTGCATGCTACCCGGATAATTATGCCTCTCCTTAATTGAAGGGGCTGCTGGGAGCCAGTTTGCAACGACATTTTGGCAAATCTGGCCCTCCTGGATTCACTTTCTATGAGATGTTAGGCCATCCATGCACTCCAGGCAGACTCCTGCTCTCTTTTCCTTTTACTGTTATTGAACAGAACGTATCAACCCCTTCCTTCCAGAGCAGCCAACATACATGGAGAAGAAGGACACTGTCCACAGGATGCAATTCTAATTTCTTCCAATCTCACCCCACCCCCAGGGTCCCCCTCCACTTCCAAAACCAACAAAAACAAAAACAGGAACAGAAATACTTTCCAGTCTCCAGGGCACATATGTAAATGACTTCCAGTCTCCTGGGGGAACACATGCACCCTGCTTCTGACCCCCACCACAGTACAAAATATCTTTTGCCAGTCACGAGCCCAGAGAGCCCATGGATAGCTCATGAATTTTAATTAGTTTGAAAATCAGGTCCTAAAGCAATGTATCTCCCTTTCAGCTTCACAAACCCAGCAAGTCCATAAGTTAGTTGCATTCAGCTGATGGCAGGGATGAAGCATCTTCAGCAAAAAGTGTCTATCATTGCAGACATGTGGCATTTTGTGAGTGTGGGCCACAAGGATGCAAATGGAGCTATTTCACTCTTGGCATTCGGAGGCTCTTTCACCAATTTCAGGGTGTCTATGCCTCTCCCATCTGTTGTTTGTCTTTTCTCTCTAGCTGTTAATTAGCTCCTTGAACAGAAGGTGGAGAGGCGGGGTATTTAATTTAATAAAGCATATCACGAAGGTTCTCAGAGTTCTCCCCGTGATCAGTCTCCCTGCTTGCTGACAGCGTCAATAACGGGTTTGAGAAGACAGATGAAACTCTTGACTAAAATGAAGTTTCCTGCTACCCAGGTACTTATGCTACTGCCTCATTCCTATTAATGAAAGGAAACCTGAAAATATTGTGTAACTCTACCTCACTCCGAAGGGCAACTGAACGGAAATCGAAACTCCCGTGAAGTTTTCCTTGCTGCTCCCAATTACCCATCAGAATGACTCGGCTCTGGCTTTACCAAGGCTTTATTCCAAAAGGCTCACGTTTAAAAAGATACCTTTAAAGCACTCTCTAAAAACTATGGGAAAGCCACTTTACATGCAGTTTTAATTTTTTTAAATGTAGGACTTCAAATATGTGAGTGCACAGCTGCAAGGCAGCTAAAAAATCATTCAAGAATTCCATTTAGAAAATCAGTCCTGACACTTAGCTGAAACTGTCGGGTCCAAGCTACCTGCATCTGCTGCAAGACAGTGCAGTTGTCAAATCTGGACCACTTTCTCCCTTTGAGGCTGCACGCTGTATCATTTACTCTATAATTTAGTGTATGAATTAGTTAGAAATGTATTAGAAATTGAAAGCTAAATTTATTTCAAGATAAATGAGATTGCTGAAAGTTCGGTAAGAATGATCTGTTTACAAACTCTAGTGTCAAAAACAAAATTAATTGCAATAAAAGTGTCCTTGCAGTAATTTTTTAAGACCAGGGGATCAGTGATCAAAAGATTAAAATCAAGAAAGCGTATCTTAACAGAACAAAATCAAAACTTGCCAAATAGTTTCTTTTTTTGTTTACTCACTTTAGCCTTGGGGATTTCACATATTAACTAATGAAAATGCCAATAAACATAATTGCATAAAAATTTTGGGAGACTTCTCTATATGTTATCACAGTAGAAAGATGTGGGGTTTTTTTTTTCCAGAATTTCTCTTAAGTACCAAATTATTCTGAAAATGCCTGACGGTGGATAAACACAGTAAGTGCTGAATTGCACACCAACTCCTGCAGCTTCCAATGGCATGTTCTGGTTCTAACGTCTGACCCATAATGAAAGTTTTCCTCAGGAGGGCACTTTGCATTTATTCGTGATGACCGATTTTTAACTACAGGCCTGCAAAGTGACATGATCCTGATAGAAGCCCAAACATCCCAAAGTACAGACTGAGATTTCACCTGGCTTTAAAATACTAAAGTCAGCCATCAATTTGTAAACAGTTTATACCAACCAATTCCTAGCTCTGCCATTAAAAAGGTATAAAAAAAGTTTTATGTCTAAGCAAAAAAAAAAATTTAATATAGCTTCATTTCAACATGCATTTGCTGAAACGGCTTTGAAAAAAATCCCCAAGTTTGTGCTCAGGGAGAGTGCTGGATTGGAAACACTAACTCAAAATTATTAAAATTAAATATTAATGGTGGGTTTTATTAAAATGCCAAAAGAACTATCAAAGGTTCTGATCATTTCACAAATAGTTGCCCAGCTTAAATAATAACGTGGATTTTTTTTCTGTTCTCTTTTTGTTTTCTGCTTTCCCACTCAGCACTAGGAAGGCACACAGCTCTGTCGGCGGAGTCACACAAGCTGATCCTGTGTCGTTTTCACAGCCGTCCTCTCTTTACCCTGCTGAAGAGACAGGCGCTCTCTTGTCATCTTTTCTACATGCTGGTCATTCTGTCTTCCTCATACCTTCCGTCCTCAATTGCTGTGCAGAAGTGGTACTGTCCTGCTCTCTCTGCTACAACAATGAGGTCAGATTACTGCTATCTATACCCTCCGCCACAGTTCTGAGATAATCCCACCTGTAGCCTGGGGTTTATCTCCGCTGCTGTGCCCACCTGCCCCGGCAGGCAACCTAAGGCATCCTCAGGAAGAGGAAGGGAGAGAAGAAAGGGAAGTCCGGATGCTCCCTGTTTCTCCTGTGTCTAACACAGGCTTGGAAGCTTACTCTTCTGAACACCGCTAGTCACTCTGATAAGCCTGATTTTTTCCTTTAAAATGAACTTTTCAGTTTTGACAATGTTTTCCCCCTTGACTTTTAAAATATAACTTCTAAATAAGATATATTCAGGAAGACACGCATTATTTAACATAATGCCTGACTAGAACTGCATCTGCCCAGAGATGTTTTGCAGGAAATTTGTTTTAATGAACTAATTTATTTAAAAATTAAATAATTGTAAATTACTGTTTAAAATACATGGGAAGGAAGGGAGGAAGGAAGGAAGAGAGAGAAAGAGAAGAAAGTAGCATGGATCCTAATCCATAACAGGGACAGCCAGAGATAGCCTGTTAACGATTTAGTATGTGCCTCTTAGGCAAATAACAGCCCATAAACACACATAAGTCAAGATGTATTATATCATAACTTTTCTTTTTGTGCTTAATATGCAGTGAATGTTTTTACATACATTGAATATTCTTTGTTATTTATTTATTTTTGTTTTTATTATTTTTTATTGATTTTAGAGAGAGGAAGGAAGGGAGAAGAGAGAGAGAGAGAAATACTGATTTGTTTTTCCACTCATTAATGCATTTGTTGGTTGATTCTTGCATGTACCCTGCGCAGGGATCGAAGCCCGAATCTTGGCATGTGGGGATGATGCTCTAACCAACTGAGCTACTTAGCCAGGGCTGAATATTCCCTTGCAATGTCACTTTAATGACTAAATAGCATTCCAGTCAATCAGTGCAATAATGTCTCAATAATTTTAATTTCTCTCATATTTTTAACTTTTAAGTTATCCCCTCCTAGGCATTATTATTATTGATATTAACAGCTATGGACATTCGTGTGGCTGAATCTTTATGAATATTCATGATGACATCCTGATGAAAAATTGCAAAAAGTAGAATATTAAGGCTTTAGATTAATAACTGGCAAAACCTTTTTGGTAATTTAAATACATTTTGGAGGTAGTTTGAGGTACAGGGCCTGAAGATATGCTTTGCTGGATCTTAGTTCATCATTTCCAACACTATTCACCCCTATCTTTGATTTTATATTTGCAAGGCTCATCAAAGCAGTTTTTTTCCAAGGAGCTGGTTACTGAACCAACAAAGGGAGCAGGAAGCTTGTCTCTCCTTCACTAAAAATAGCTCCATGGGCATCTCCAGCTGTTCTTTCATGCCCAGCTGCAGCGGCGTGCATGCCTTCAAATTCTTTTTCTAGTAAGAAGCATATTTTCTAAAATGAATCGTACATTGTTAAACTTTTCAAAGCTTCACTGTGCTTGTCCTTAATAAGTGAAGTAAAATATGAATTGATTCATGTTTAACCTAAAACAAACAAAATCTAGTCTTTTTCACTGGTTTAATAAAAATGAATTTCAACTTACAAGAAAAAAAATGAATAAAAAGTTAGACTTTCTTTAAAAAACTATTTGTAGCTATCTGTAAATGACTGTTTCTAGAAGACTACTAAACTTTTCTTTAAATATTTATCTCCAGTTGATAAATAAAGTATCTAAACTGCTATTTTGAGATAATAATGAAAATGTAATCCTCTGCAAGTGTGAGTGAACACAAAATATGATGGCATCTGTCTACTCAGATTTTTAGATTTAACCTTAGCTGTT
>VMDR010013064.1:0-25537 GCA_007922815.1 Macrotus californicus | reverse complement strand
CTGGGCCACAGCATCTAGGACAGAGGTTCTTAAAGTTTGTTTCCCTAATTGCAGACTCAGCATCATGTGGAAACTAGTTAGAAAAGTAAATTCTTGGGCCAACCCAAACCTACTGGATGAGAAGCTCTAGGGCTGGGGCACAAGCATTTCAGGTGACTGTGACGCACTCAAGTTTGGGGTGTTGATGCTGGTCTAGAGGTGTTAGAGTACTCTCATATTGGCAGGAGGGGGGCTCAGAGGAGCCCAGCAACATTTCCGTGGAGGGGAGTGTTTGTCAACAGATTTGCTTCCCTTACCAAATGATAAAATACCTTTAGTTGACAATAGGAACAAGGGGGAGGGGATGTCAGTAACTGAGAGGAAACCCATGTCTCCTGCTGACAAAGCAAATCCCTGACAGCTCCCAGGTGGAAGAGATGGGGACAGGGGTCCAGGAGTGAGGAAGCCCTTGCCTTAGAGTCCCCTTTACTCCTGAAAGCAAGGAGTAGCTTCTGGCTCATACCCGAGAGCACCAGGCCATGGGTCTCCCAGTTCTGGAGCCCTGCCTCCTCCAAGCCTACACCCTCTGCCTGTCACCAGCGAGATGTCACAGAAAACAATGTGCCTTTGCAAGCCACCCCACTGCGTTGGCGGCAGCCAGGCAGCAGGCATCACAATGCCTCTCATTTCCTAGGAAACAGGGAGTCACACTTGTACCTTTGCTCAGAGCCCTGCATTTGGAGCTATCATGTGATTCAGGGAGCTATTTTTAGCCTCCCCCTGCCCCGTGTTGTAGGAAGAATGATTTGATGAAAATACTAAGCTCATTAAAAGCCTAGAGGATTGAGAGGGGAGGAGGGGCTACTGGAGCAGGGACTCTGAGCCTCTGAGATTGTAGCCCAAGCTGAGCAAGCAGCAGAGGTAATGACAGTTGGGACCTGGCTTTCTTTGGGGTCTGTCCTTGGGAGGTGGGGTACAGAGAGGAACAAATAACTCTAGTATATTGTATTATTGGTATGTACTATGGGCTACAATTTACCTGCATTTTATATATTTTTAAAGATTATTTATTTATTTATTTATTTTCAGAGATGGGGGAAGGGAGGGAGAAAGAGAGGGAGAGAAACATTGATGTGTGGGAGAAACAGCAATTGGCTGCCTCTCACATGCCCCACCCACCCCAAGCTGGGGTCCTGGCCCACAGCCCAGGCATGTGCCCTGACCAGGAATAGAACCAGTGACCTTTCAGTTTGTAGGCCAGCACTCAATCCCACTGAGCCACACCAGCCACAGCTTTACCTATATTATTTTATTTCTGCCTCATAATACTGCTGAAAAATAACAACATCTCATCGTTTAGACGAGGAAAGTGAGACTCAGGCCCTGGCTGGTGTGGCTCAGTGGACGGAGCAGAGGCCTGCAAACTGAGAGGCTGCAGGTTTAATTCCCAGTCAGGGCATATGCCTAGGTTACAGGCCAGGTCCCCAGCTGGGGGTGTGCGAGAGGCAGCTGACCCGATGTATCTCTCGCACTTCGATGTTTCTCTCCCTCTCTTTAACCCTCCCTTCCCTCTCTCTGAAAAATAAATAAATGAAATATTTTCTTTTTTTAAAGAAGTCACTGAAGGTCATTAGCTTGGAAGCTGGTGAAGGGATCAAAGTTTTGTCACCCTGAAGCTGCCTTGTTGGGGTATTGATTTTAAGCTGTTTATCAAGAAACAAGGTTCAGAACTTTTGAATCCCCACCCCAACAAGAGATTCAGACAGAGAAAACTGCTCTGGGAAGGGAGCCTTGGCTTAATCACTTTAAGAATCTTCGCCCTAGCTAGTTAGGAAGACTCCAGAATCGTTAGCCAGATCCCCTTGTACCATTTCCTCTGAGTTTCCTAGCAAGGATTTTCCTGCCAAGTGTATTCTTCTCTTCCTCAAGTACATGTAAATCACCCATTCTCACTTCTGAAATCTAATATCCCGTGCTCCCTACCCCCCTTTATTTAAAATGCCTTACATACTCAATGTTGCCTCACTGTCTTTGAGAATTTTCATGGATTTATCATGCCTATGTGAAGTCCCCACACACATGTAAGTAAGCTTTGATTTTCTCCTGTTAATCTGTCTCTGTTGATTTATGAACCCAGCCAGAAGAACTTAGAATGTGGGAGGAAAAGTATTACAATTTTTTCAGCACCCACACTGGGAATCCAGGATTCAAACCCAGACCACCTGAGCCTGGGGCTTGCCCCTTACTCATCCTGCAAAAAAGAACCCCATTTGTACCCACTGGCTGTTTAAAACAGGATAACAGGGCTGACCTGATGGGTATGCAACTCCAACAGTCACACAGGGCCTCTACTTGGAAGGGCCGGTGTACTCAGTAATGTTCTGCTGTCTCCATCTTGAAATTCTCAATCACTGATAAATAGGAGCCTTGCATTTTCATTTTTCATTGTATCCAGCACATTTTGTGGCTTGCCCTGCTGGAGAATTCTTCTACCTTCTTTGCAATCTCCTCTAATTAGCATGCTGAATTAATTTCTGAACTTATTTTTTCTTCCTCCTGCTCAGAATAAAGGAGGACTTTCTTTTTCTTGTGTTCGTGATAATGCAGATTCTGGAGTCACTCACCCAGATATGGGTTCTAATCCCAACTCAGATGTCTTAGCTCCATGCTCCAGGAATCTGTTTCTTTTTTCTGAGCCTCAGTTTTCTCATCTAGAAAATGAAGAAAACAATAGTTCTTATCTCATCGTATTGCTGTGCAGGTGAAATACGATTTTTTGTGGCCAGCACTCAGCATGGTGCCCAGCATGTGGTAGATTCCCAATCAAGGCTAATTATTATTGTTGTGAATAAAGATGGTAAATGTGTTGTGGGTCTGCCCCTCTGAACACACTGACTTTCCCTCCCTACTCAGTTTTTTTTTAAGTTCACCAGAGGGTGTCACATGGACTTACAAACCTGCTGCCTACAGAATCCCATGAATATCCTCTCCTTTACAACTCCTCCAAAAATGTTTGTTGGTGTCTCTTGGGGGGTCTTCAGCTGTGTCCCCAATGCCAAGATGGCTGTGCAGACCCCAACATCTATACCAATAGCCTGTGTAACTACCAAGATCCTCCAAAGCTCAAATCCTCTGGATAGAGGAACTTAAGAATTGGAAAATTTTAGTTTTAAGTAATAGTTCATAAACCTAGTAGTTAATTCATGTAAAAAGCTATTGTTTCAAGAACTGAAGGTAAGGTCCACCCTGACTCCAGCAGGCCACAAACAATTTGATCTTTGTGCTCCAGAATAGACCATAAGCAATCAAGATGATATCTGAGCCATTGTGTTCCAGGGAGAGACTTCCCACTGCCCAGGGCCCAGATAAACATTCAATCCCTGTCTCTGCTTATTGGTTCCGGTAGTGACAGGCAGCACGGACACTGACTTTTCTCGTTTCACATTCTGGAGACTCTACCAGGACCCTCCAGTAAGTCTGGGTATTTGGTGGAGTCCCATTGGCTGCCTGGACTGGGGG
This sequence comes from Macrotus californicus, assembly GCA_007922815.1. Classification (NCBI taxonomy): domain Eukaryota; kingdom Metazoa; phylum Chordata; class Mammalia; order Chiroptera; family Phyllostomidae; genus Macrotus; species Macrotus californicus. Next base: position 22,039 of record VMDR010013064.1, on the reverse strand, counting down.
GCCTAGGGGTGGGGATTTGGAGACTCCCTATAAGCTACCAAGTGATTTCACTTGGGGACTCTCCTCCTCCAACTCTTGGCCCCTCCTGTTATCCTCACTTTTGACTGAATCATTGCACTTTCTGGTCCAGTTTACAATCCCTGGTCATGACTTAGATCATCAAGAATTAAGGTGCCTTCTGGTTTACAAAGCTCTATCTGGTAAAAAGGTGTCTTCTGGTTTGGTTTATGTGATCTTACAGAGCTCTTGTCTGGTAGAATAGGGGGAAAAGACTCTGTTCCAGGAAACAGCCTTTGGGGGTGAATTTTGGCTGATTGGTCAACCTATACTTATAAACCTATGACTAAAAAGAAAATTTTTTTATTGTAATACTGTTTGGCTTATGTATTGTATACTCTGGACTCAGGAGAGCACTGGCTGCTGAATGGATCTTTAAATTACTGTGTTATACAGTAACTAGAGTTGTTTTGTCAACGATTGGGGAAGTGTGACAAAATGCCTTACCTAGAAATTTTCATGAGTTTACATAATAAAGATGAGGATGAAATGGAAATAAGTTAATGGTACAGAGAACAGGAAATTTGTCTGTGAAAAATAGTAGAAGATCAGAGGAGGGGGCCCAGGAAGATCTAGATATAACTACTGGGAGCATGGTCAGGGTTCCTATGGCCCCTCCAGCTCTGGGTGATCTTCCTCCTTACTCAGCTGAGGTAGCTGGAGGAGGTGAGCCTAAACTGGTCTCTCCGTCTCAAACTGTCAGGGAACCAAATTTGGTGAATGACAAGCCCCTGTGGGGCAGGGCAATAATACCCTTTGCAAAAACTTGCAGTGGGAGTAGGGCCAGAGGGCCAGGGTCAGCTCGCTGGATATTATTGGGTACATACTCCTATTTTCTACATCAGATCTGTTAAACTGGAAAAACTCTGAAAGGACCAGAGTATATCCCTTTAGAATGGACGAAGGAGTGCACCCAGACTTTTAAGTCCCTGAAGGCCCACCCAGATTCTACACCAGCCTTGAGGCTTCCAAACCTACTAAAACCCTTTTTAATTATACATTCATGAAAGGCAGGGCATTGCCCCAGGTGTCCTCACACAATTGCTTAGTGATATTTTGCAACCCATTGCACACTTGTCAAGGAAACTAGATCATACTCTCCAGGGTTGGCCAGCCAGCTTGAGAGTTGTGGCAGCTACCTGAAAGCTTTTACAGGAAGCTGGAAAGTTTTCCTTGGGACAGTCTGTCACCATTTATGCAGCCCATCAAGTGTAGGGCCTGCTGGAGCAAAAGGGAAATTTGTGGCTCACTGCTGGAAGAATGGGCAGGTACCAAGCAATTCTTCCTAACAATCCCAACATCACCCTTAAAACTGTAAGTTAAATCCTGCCTCTCTTCTTCCAGAGCCTGACTTGGCTGCACTGACACATGACTATGTGTATTGTAGCAGAATTGATTTATAGGACCATCTTCTAGAAGAAGCAGGATGGACTCCATATGCAGATGGAAGCAGTTATGTGAGCAAAGGAAACAAAAAGGCTGGGTATGCATTTGTGACTCTTGAAGGAGGAGTGGAGGCCTCACCCCTGGAGACCTCTGCCTAGAAAGCTGAACTGATGGCGTTGACGAGGGCACTGGATTGTCACACAAAAAGAGAGTGAATTTGTATACTGACTCGAGGTATGCTTTCCTAATTTTTCATGCATACAGTTTGATCTGGCAGGAAAGAGTACTATTAACCTCCAACAAAAAGGAGATTAAGCAGGCAGCAGAAAATTTTAAATTGTTAGAAGCTGTCCAGGTACCTTGTAAAGGTGGCAGTTATGAACTGCCCGGGCCATCAGAAAGAGGATGCCGAAGCGGCTAGAGGAAACAATCTGTCTGATCAGACAGTGAAAGAGTCTACTAAAGGAGTGTTTATAATGTCTTTGGTACCTGTTATAGAATTGTCACAATTTGATCCTGAATATTCAACTGCAGACTTACAGAAAGCTAAGTGTTGAAGTTTTGATGAAGAAGGTCCTGATAGTGGATTGAGAAAGAATAAGAAGGGAGTTATATTGTTTCCTGAACATTTAGTAGTGACAGTCATGAAGCATTTACATGAGGCTACTCACTATGGAAGAGACCCATTAACCAACTATATTAAATTCACAGGTCCTGGAATTTCTAAAGCCATACGGAAAACATAAGCTAGATGTGTTGTGTGCCAAAAGAACACCTCCAAGACAGATCCCCATAAAAGAAAGAATGGAAACCATACCAACAACATTTGAGGACTGGCAAACAGACTTTACCCAGATGCCAAGGGTCCGAGGGTGGAAATATTTGTTAGTCTTTGTTGACACCTTTTCAGGATGGGTGGAAGCCTATCCCAGTAGAACTGAGAAATCCTCAGAGGTAGTGAAAGCCTTACTGAAGGAAATAATTCCTCTCTTTGGCCTACCCAGCAGCATCCAGAGCAATAATGGATCTGCTTTCATTTCAGAAATTACACAGAACGTTAGTAAATTTTTAGGAATGAAGTGGAGACTCCACATGGCATAGAGACCTCAGGCTTCTGGGAAGGTAGAGAAGATGAATCACACCTTGAAGAAAAATATAGCCAAATCGTGTCAAAAAACTCATCTCCATTAGGGGTCAAGTTTTACCTATTGCCCTTCTCAGGATAAGGGTGGCTCGTCAAAGTGGAATTCATTTGAGTTCTTATGAAGTTGTGTATGGGTGGCCATTTCAGGTTATGATTAGGGTGGGAGATACATAAAAAAATATGCACAATGTTTAAGTCAGACCTTAGCTGCAATTAATTGCTTATTTTAGAGACCTCTCCCCCATGGGTTCACTACATTCCTTTGAGCCTGGAAATAAGATAAGACAAGCCTACTCAAGACTTGGAAGACTAGGTCCCCAGAAAGCCGACGAGAAGAAAAGTGTTCTGGACCTGGGGGCGTCCTCCTTGCCACCCCCAACTGTGGTGAACCTGGCAGGAATCAAACCTTGTCTTCATTACACCAGAGTAAAGAAAGCACTAGAGGAACAATACACCACTGAACCACAAGAAGACCTGAAAGTCATTTCTCCAAAACAATGACTTATGTTCTTTTCATTACTTTTTGTTCGACCTCAGGTTATGGAGAGTGTATTCCTTTCAAACAAGATGAAAATATTTGGGTATATTTAGCAAAATATGTTCTAAACATCTCACTTTTGTCTTACAGGAGGAACTTATCTTGAACAAACTTTCACTTCATGTCTTATAGGTGTTTGTACTCCCCTGGAAAGTCTCTGAAATTATACTTTGTTTAGGCATATCAATAAGAAAATGACCTACTCTGATATTTATAACTGGGGACCTGCGGTAACACTAAAGGACAGGGAAATGTTTTCCCTAAAAGTCACTAATGTGGCCCTAGCTGGAGAGAGTGCAGCTTTTGTCAACTATGCTAAAAACTGTTTTGTGCTTTCAGCAGATGTGAAGATGAGTTGTGCTACCACCACTGATGTATCGTACGCCTTTGGTCTTGTCAAATTGCCTGCAGAATGATCTCTAATATGTGGGAGGACTGTTTATTCCTTTGTTCCAGCAAATGGTTCCAGGGGACCATGCTCTCTGGGAAGACTGATGGTGTTTATGTCTCAGAAGCCTCCCCCGCCCCACCCCACCCAAGGAAACTCTCCCTTGCACCTGACTATAACAACGATTTACACCTGTTGAGCACGACTGGATATATAGCCATGGTAACCTTTTTGAACATAAGAAATAAGTAGATTATCCTATGCTATGGCAAAAGCTTTCAATGCCACTTCACAAGCCATTAGTGCCATTAGTTAAGAACTAGGACGAGTCAGAGAAGCAGTATTGGAGAATAACATAGTAAAGGACTCTGCTGTTTCAACCTCACTGATAATGTACAGCTCATAGAGTCATAGAGCATAAAGCAAAGCAAGTAAATGAAGTAGTATCCAATATAAAACACAAAGAGGGATTCTTCGGTATTGATTTGTCTAACTTCCTGGCTGCCTAGTATTACTAGTCTTTGAGAGGCATTTGTTGTTATTCTTTTCATTTTTTTCAATATCAGAGCTTGTTGTTGCATATATTTTGCCCCCTCTATGTGGATCTGCAATTAAGCACTTTCCTAATCCCCTACCAGGCTGTCTAATGCTAAAATACATGCTCAACAGCAAAATGATTACTTCCATATGAAACTGATCTCATAGAAATAAGATAGTTTAAACTAACAGTGGGGCAACTCAAGAGTTGGAAATTTTTAGTTTAATGTGATAGTTAATAAGCTTAGTAGTTAATGCATGTAAAAAGCTATTGTTTCAGGAACTGAAGGTATGGCCCACCCTGACTCCAGCAGACCACAAGCAATTTGACCTTTGTGCTCCAGAAGAGACCATAAGCAATCAAGATGGTATCTGAGCCATTATGATCCAGGGAGAGACAGTCCACTGCTCAGAACACAGATAAAGATTCAATCCCTGTCTCTGCTTATTGGTTCTGGTAGTGAGAGGCAGCAGGAATGCCAACTTCTCCAGTTTCACTCCCAGAACGTACCCCAAGAGCCCGAGTTCCAGGCTAAAATGAGGGGACATTCTTCACCTTACTTGATCATTTGTCACATCTGTCTATATCTAGTGTGCCACTCACATCAGCCCTGTGAAGTAGATATGAAGAACTGGTCCTATTTTATAGGTGCAGAAGAATGAGCTTGGAAAAGAGGGTAATGTCCAAGGTCATGGCCAGAAAGTGTTACAAGCAGGATTAGAACTGAAGCCCAACAACAAGTGCAGTGTGAACATCAGGTCTCATCCTCTGTTAAGCATGCACTAGAGCCTTCCTCCACAAGACTCAGAGCCAAGCTGGGGTTGCAGATGGGGGTAGGGTGGGCAAATAGGCCAATGGCTTGCCCAATTTTCTGACACCCATGCAGAGAACCTTCTCTCTACTCCTTTAGCCAAAAATGTTTTAAATGCCCTCATGCAAACCAGCTCCTCCCAGACCTGCTAGCCAGCCCCCACTCTTCAGAATCTCAGGTAGGATGCCCTATGAGAGAGGTTTTGGGGAGAAACAGCTGGATAGGTACTGGTGGGAGGAGATCCATTATTCTGTAGGAACAATGTGGGCCCTTCCAAGTGTAGGGGTGGGCAGAGGGCTCCCTGTGTTCCTCTGTAAATAGAATCATATTTCACTTTTGGAGAATGTCCAGAATCAGGGAACCCTCAGAACCCAAAATGAATTGTTAGTGCCTTGCCAACAGTCCTGTTCTTTGACACCCAAGAGCTTCTTAGGCAGACACCTGTCTATCCAGGGGAGTCCAGTTGGCCATGCAGAGGATGTGCAGTAACACCCTCCGTGAGCAGCCTCAGCAATGACAGATGGGAGGTGGGGATCAAATATAGCTTCCTCATACCTCAGGTGAGACAATTTTAAGGCATGTTCCACACTGTCTCCCAGGGGATTCAATGACACTGAGTCCCGAATGCCCACAGTAGTAACCTGATCATTAATATACCTGTCTCAGCTCTTTTCCCTTCCCTGTATCATTTTTCCCACTCCTCTACCAGGGTTTCCTGGGGTACCCTCAAATGCTGGCCTCAGATTTTGCTTCTAAGGAACCTAGCTTCATACAGAAAACATTCATTTATCCATCCATTTATTCATTCATGTATGTTACAGGTCCTTTTTGCATTTCTGCCATTGGATGAGCATAGAAAGTGATTTTCTGTGGCCTTAGAAAATGGGATATCATTCAGTCAACAAATATTCATGGAGCACCATGATTCTAGCCTCGCACCAGGAATCTGGGAGGATATGGTTATGAATGAAAATAGACACCTTTTACCAAGCACGTCCCATGTACCAGGCCCTGTACTCCACATGCATTCTCTTCTTTCATACCCACAATGATCCAGTAAAATAGTTATTAGATTCCTTTTTCAGACAGGAAATTGAACCCTCAGGGAGATTAAGGGTTTTTCTAAGGTGACACAAGTAAGCAGCACCAGCAAGTCTGTGGGGATCTTGACTCTGCTGAACCTTGACCTAGGCTGCAAGCTATACAACTGCTCATCTTCCCCACTGCCCACCAGGCTCTCCTCACCAGCCAAACAGCTGTTATTTTATCCAACAGCTATACACAGACTTGGCTGTAAGTGGAGGAGCTTAGACCAGAACAACTCAGGCTCAACAGTCAAATCCTCACTCCTTTCTTTATATGCTCTATGGCCTTGGACAAATCAGTTCACCTCTTTGAACCCCAGACTCTTCATCTCTAAAATGTGAGATGGTGAGGGTTAGCTCTTTGTTCTCTGGTTATGAACTGATGCCCTATGACTACCAGAATCAGAATTTGAACCCCGTTTGTCAGACTCCAAACCCTGTATCTAAAAATACTACTATCCCCTCCCCCTTGCTGACACACATACAGTTACCTACATATCCATCCAGGTAAAGCTGTTAAAAGGTAGTTTCCAATTGTGTTTCCATAAGTGTCTGGAAAGCAGTGGGCCGAATCCAGATGCTTTTCCCATGGAAACAGTGTTCTCACTCCACAAGAGCCTCTTGAATTCACCACGTGCCTAAAGCTAGTTCAGAGAACCACACCTGCTTCACCCTACCAGCTGGCTCCTCTTGCATGAGAAAAAACCAGGGAGTAAAAGGTAGAATTCACAAAACCAAGAACACCTTAAGACCCAAGGTTGGGGCCATGAAAGGTAGGTATGGATGAGGTGGGAGGATGGAGGCAGGAGCTTCTGGATGGCAGTGGCAGGTGATGTTTGTCTGTGGTCTAGAAGCCTCTAGATACAAAGAGAGTCTGACTCTGCCATTATCTAGCTGGATGGCCCGGGCAAGTACCACTCTGAACCTCAACTTCCTCATCTATGAAGTGGATAATGATAGCATCAGCAGTTTGGGGCTCTTGTACGGACTAAATGAGACACTGTATATAAAGCTCTCAGCCCACTGCTAGCTAAGTGGTGTCTCTTGACAGAAAGAGCAATAGGCAAATTGTACTTTCCAAACATGACCACAACTGTATTTCCAGTTTGTATACGCTTCTTACAATATGACTGACACTCCTTCCTTCAAGAGGCAGAGTCTACGTCCCCTCCCCTGAAAGGTAAGCTTGTGGTTTCAGAGGAAATGATACTATGTGTCTTCAAAGGCTGGCTCATAAAAGGAAATGCACCTTTCACTTGGTTGTCTTGGGACCTTGTGCTTGGAACCCTACCATCATGCTATGAGGAAGCCCAAGCAGCCTCATGGAGAAATTCAACAACTAGCACCTACTGGATGGCCACATGAATATTTGTGTTGACTCATCCTCCAGCTATAGTCTCAACTTCTGTCATGTGAAACTGAAAAAATCTCTCCCCACTAAACACTGCCCAAATTGCAGATTTATGAGCAAAATATATGATGGTGGTGGTTTTAAGCCACTGAGCTTGGCAGTGTATGGTTTGCAGTAACAGACTAATTCAGAGAGATTAAGGGACTTGCCTAAGGTCCCAAAGCTGGTCAGCAGAACTCAGCCTCCAACCAAAGTCTCAACATACTGGGGCAATCAGTTGTCCTTTTCACATCATTTAACAGAGGATGGAACAGGGCTCATAAAAATTAAGTAACACTACTCAAGATCACAGTGTAGTGTTTATAGGTTGGTTGTGTTTCTCCAAAAAGATATGTTGAAGTCACAGCCCCCAGCACTTCAGAATATGACCTTATTTGGAAATGGGGATTTTACAGATGTAATAGAGTTAAGATGATGTCATCAGGGTGGGCCCTAATGAAATATGACTGGTATCCTTATAAGAAGGGGAAATTTGGACACAGAGACATCACACAAAGAGAAGGCAACATGATGCAAATGGAGAGAATGCCAGCTACCAGCCAAGGAATGCCTGAAGCTTCTACAAGCTAGGAAGGATGCATGAAACAGATTCTTCCTCACAGCTCTCAGAAAGATTCAACTCTGCTGACACCTTGGTTTTAGACTTCAACAATAAATTTCAATTGTTTAAGTCACCCAGTTTGTGATACTTTGTAACAGCAGTCCTAGAAAACTAATACAGCTAGGAAGTAGGATTCCAACCCAAGTATACCTGATGCTAACAGTTATGCTTTACTGCCTCTCACCTGAGGCATTGTGGGAAGGCTTCCTAAAGGAAGTGACATCTAAATCCTGAAGGATGCATAAGTGTTAACTAAGAAGTGATAAGAGGAAAGAGTATTCTCTATAGGGTGCAGGTTGGGTTGCCAGGAGACATGCTCTGAGGACCAAGAACTAAAGAAGCTTAAGTAAGGCTGGAATGGGCTGCCTGTGGCAAAGACACAGGCTGGAGCAATGCCTGGAGGCCAGACGAGGACAGCCTTTGTAAATCCAGTAGGCAGGCCATTTGGATGTCATCCCAAGGGCTGTGGGGAGCCATCTGCCTTTTTCTTCCAAGCCTTGTCACCCCAGCAGGATTCCTCTCGGGAGCCTTTCACATTGTGGCCTGGCCCTCCTTCTCAGAGCCAGGAAATGAGGAAAATGGCGGGTTGCGCTCAGCAGGAGAGGAATTGTCTTTGCAAAGCCCCCTCCCATCTGGGAATTAAGGGCTTCTGCTGCTGACTCCCACCCTGCAGCCCCTCAAAAAGTCTTATCACTGCCAAGTATAAATCCAGATTTAAAAAGGCCTCCACAGAGCTGCTGGGTGACACTCAGAGGATCCCTTACAGAAATTTGTCCTCATGGCAGCCTACTGTTCTGGGAAAGCTAAGACATTCCCTCATACTCCCTGTGAAGCTAGGGCCTCTGAGGGGTTGTTATTAAGATTCCTGTTATCTAGAGCAAGGCCTCACTCCTGCAGTCTCCTGTGCCCCCTAAAAAGATAGTTTCTATTTGTCTCCCAAAAGTCTTTTGCTATATTCCTGATAGATCCAAATTCCTTCAGAGTTTCTGAAGTCACCACCTTTCCCCACCAGTCTCCTGAGTGCCTCCTATCTCCACTGATATCCACTCAACTGTTCACAATCCTAGGTCAACAAATGTTTTCAACAAACATCATGTCAGGTAACTACTACAAAGAGCAAAAAGCTGGCTTCTGGGGGTTGGGGGGTGAGGGAGGGAAGGAGGTGGAGTGAGGGTTTGCACAGGGTATAACTGCAGCAAAAACAAAAAAAAAACAAAAACCAAAAACACAGAATCCAATTCTACCCCAAAGGCCCAAGCAATTCTTTCCAAGAAACTAAAGTTGTCTTTAAAGCCTAGGACTGTTTAAATGGATACTGTCATGAGAGGAATCAGCCTGCTGACTTGGTGCTCAAGTCAGCTGCTGACACATACCCATGGCATCGGTGTGCCACCCCCACCCAGAACATGGTTGCATGACTCAAAAGAGATCAAGAGCATGTGGAGTGGGGACTTGGGAGTCCAGGGAAGGCAGGCAGAGAGAGAGGTTTAACTGTGACCATGGTTCAGGTTCATGTGTATTGATTTTGTCTTTGCTGCTAGAGAGGAATCAGGAAGCAGGTCCATTTATGGCTTGTTCATAGTGGGTCCCTGGTGGGAATCAGGTCCTTTGGGGCTATTGCAGGGAAATAGCCTCTCCTCTGGCTGCTGTGAAATCTAAAAGATTATGCTGTTTCCAGAGGGAAGAGAGAATGATTCCCTAGAAAGAGGATGGAGTCTGAAGATGCTCAGGGCACCCCCATTGGAAGTGGTTAGGCCTGAGGGGGATAGGGTAGATAATGAGGGCCAAGTGATAACCCTCAGGAGCCGCCCCAGCCCCCCAATTCTGACACTAAACCAGTCCCATCAGCAGGCAGGCTACGATTTGGAGTTTGAGTTAGGTTTTCTTGGAGACTATACAGACACAGGGCACCTCCTGCAAACCTGAGTTCACAGATTCACCAGAGGAAAAGAGAGGAAATGGGAGAGAGGGAGAGAGCAAGGAAGGGAGGGAGAAACAGAGAGAGAGACAAAAACAGATATACAGACTGAAGGAGAGGAAAATGAGGAGGGAGGCTTGAAGACTGGAAGATGGACTGTGAAGGAGATGGACGATCTACAGACTGAGAAAGAAACCCAGAAAAGGAAAGGAGGAATGTAGGGGGAGGAGAGGGAGGCAAGAAAGGGGAAGGCTGAGTGTGGAGCAGTGAAGGGCAAGAGGAGTGGGGAGACAGGACAAGAGGGAAGAGAGGAGGCAGGGTGAGGAGAAATAACTGAGGGAGAGAGTGGGGAGGAAGTGAAAGGAGAAGGGAAGAGGGACAGAAAGTCCAGAATGATAGTCACAGGCCCCAAGCCAGTCAGTCACAGGGTCCCATGCCACAAACTGGCAGGCAACGTTTCCATGGAACCACTCTTTGTGCTGCTCTCTGGGCCTTCAAGTATACAGAGTGTACGGCAGTCTGAGGCCTGAGACCTTCACTCATATCCGCAGCAATATAACTGCTTTCTGTGGGAAGAGTGGAGACCAAAAGCCCATTCCCCCTGTGCCCTCTGCCCATGTGTGCTGGTACAGAGCTACATCTTCCTGCAGCTCCCTCTTCTCATTGGCACTGTGTTGTTGGCCTCCCACCAAGCCCTGGGCCACAGGGCAGCACGTCCTCAGAGGGAGTGGCTCTTTCTGACTCCCAGAGAGGGCACCCTAAAGGCCAAGAGGAGCTCTGACATTATGTCCTATCAACCACCTCTAAGACCAGTAGCTAAGCCTGCTGGAGAATGTCCTTTTTATTCCAGGGAGTTGTGTGCCCATCTGAGACTTGGAAGTTTAATTTCTAAAGAAGTTGGAACAACAAATATTGAAGGACTTCAAGTAAGAACAAAGCCCCAAAGTGTGGTAGTAAGTCCACGCAGGTAGGGGAGACAGGAGGAAAAGGAGGCTAAAGGTGTCAGAGGAAACACCAGAGTGAAATGTTTGGGGCGGGGTGTGGGGGTGTAGGGATAGGATCCATCAATCACCCTGGGGGGCTTAGGAGTCAGCTACTTCTGGCTCTACCACTCACTAATTGTGGCTTTGGGCAAAAAACTCCAATTCCTGGAACCTCTGTTTCTTCCTCTCAAAAGTCAGTACAGCAAAAGTATAGACTTCATGGGTTATTGTGAGTGAAGGGTGACCCTCCAGCAGCATGCCCAGCAGTGATCGGAAGCTGTAATAGTGGAGGCATAGACCCAGGCTGAGAGAAAGGGTGTGCAGAAAGAAGCCTGTAGGAACACCTTTGGCCTGGGACCATCAGTTTGCCTGCTCAGAAAAAATCAGTCCCAGGTCTACAGAAACAGAACACTGCCCTCAGCCCTTTCCAGACTTTCTTTGTTTCATTCTTACCCAGACCCTAGGAGATAGATCCATGCTCATCTCCGTTTTAACAGGGAGAGAGCCACAGCTCTAAAAAACTAGCTAATGTGCCCAGTGTTGTCACAAGGCCAACAGGTGTTTGAGCGCAGGTGCTAGAAGGGGTCCAGAATCCCCTCTGCCAAGAGCACACTCCATTCCAGCAGAAAGCAGCCTCAGTCTCTCTGCTGAACAGTTCTCTCCTCAGGTTTAAAAACCCTTGCTGACTTGAAACTGGACCACAGCCAGTGTCTGCCAGGTACTGACAGTAACAACAGTAATGATTGATCTCCTGGGGAGCCCTGCCTGGCTCCAGGGAAAGCCCCAGCAGGCACAGCAACTCAGTGAGCAAGACATCTCCCTCCAGCTTTTCCCTGCTACCCCTTTCTTTCAGAGACTTAAAGGAGGAGGAGTTACAGCAGGAAAATCCACCTCAAGGTCACTGGTACTCAAGCCAGGAGGGGGTGTCTAGCAATGGCAATGCTGGGCAGGAAGACCCAAGGACAGAGGGGAGGGACCGCTTGGAACAGAGTGTTCTGAAATGAGGAGGCAAGCCAAGAAGCCAATCTGTCATGCGTGTGTATGTGTGTGTGTTTTCAGGAGTGGCACTATGGGAAGTCAGCTATAGGATCTGTGCTACTGGGAAAAAGGTAGGTGTCTATCTGGGCAGAGCAGGTGGGGGTAACGATGGAGGAGGCAGTGGAGGAACAAGAGGGGAGAAAAAGGAGAGGCACAGGGAGAAAGAGGAGGAGGCCAGGGATTTCTGGGACAATGCATACTCTCACTGTGCCCTGCTAGGAAGACACTGGGGATCCCAGCTCTGAGAAAACCCTCAGAAGCAGGGAGTTAAAAACTGGTCCATGGTCTCCTGTCCTGTCTCCATGACCATTAGCCTGTGGCCTCTGTGCTTATTTTCCCCCTCAGCTGCATCCTTTCTGATGAATCAGGAAAAAGAGGCTGATTTAGGGCCACTCATTCTGGACATTGCTGAAGGGGGTTAAAGCACATTTTTGGTTTGTTTTAGAGTTTCTGTCAGTGATTCACTAATGATTCATTTGGTTCTGTAAGAAGCCAGCCTGCACCTCAGTGTTGACAACGTTAGATGAGTGACTGACTGGTGGTGGCTGATCAGCCATTTCACCTTGGCTGGCTGGTTGTGGTAGGGATTGACTCGGCCTTACACTGTGGGAGGCTGTGACTAACTATGACCACCTGGGCCACTGAAACAGGGCTGAGGGATTGAGTCTGACCGGCTAAGTGCCTGGCTGACTAGAAGATGGACTCACTAACACACAACTGACTGGCTAGCTGGCTGGGTGATACCAATGGGCTTGGTATACAGTTGATTGCCAAATTCAAACTGACTGGATAACTAGGCAACTTACTATTTTGACTCCCTGACTACTATAACTGGCTAATTTAGTGTGGGTAGTGGCTAATTCAGACTGACTGGGTGACTATGATCTCCTAATCAATAGTCTGAAGTGATGATCTTACCCAAAGTAGTTGGCTGGAGAAGTAACTGTCTCTTTCAGACTGACCAGATGACTGGATGTTGGACTGTGACAACAGAGCCTTGATTGATTACCTTTATTGCCCATCTGACTTTGAGATTCACTGACTGGCTGCCTGGTGTTTCTTTGTGCCTGTGACTGATCAGGCTACAGACTATGGCTGTTTGTGACTGTGACTGACTGTTCAACAGACAGAAATTGACTGTGCCTAAATGACTGGTCTGGCTCAAATACCTGCCCTTGTCATTGAAAATGACTGTCCAGTGGCCCTGATTGCTGTACACTACCTGAGACCAACTAGACTGTCTGATGACCCTGTGGCTGACTGGCTGACTGGGTGACTGTGGTAGTATAACTGAGTCTGGCTGTGAGACAATGTCCTGCCAACTGACTGACTTGAATGTGGTGACTGCTGACTGATTTTGATTGGCTGTTGGTTGACAGAAGACTACTAGGTGACAGGCTGGCTGTTTGAGATGGGCTGACTGATCCTGCCTTGAATGATTGACCAACTGACTGGACAGAAGGAGACTGACTGGGTGGCAGGAGACCAGCTGACCATGGCTGTGACTCTCACTGTGAGTGGCCATGTCTGACTGTGTAGCCCTGACTGTATATCTCAGTGTGACTGTAAGACAATGCCTGACTGGCTGACTGGCTTATTGGCTGACTGCAGCTGTGACTTGTGCTGTAAATGGCCCTGCCTCACAGTGTGGCCCTGATTGTGTTTTGGAGTCTGACTGTGACAATGACAGACTTTCTGGCTAACTGCCCGTGGGTCAGCCTAGGAACACATTCCCTACCTGTCTCAGAAGTAGTGGAGTCCCTGCTGGGACTTGGAGCAGGCTGAGGTGACAGAGCAGCCTCTGTCAAGCAGTTGGATGAGGAGAAAGGGGCAGAGCAGTCAGAGAGAGAGCAGCAATGGGCCCAGCCTGTGCAGGTTGGGAAGCTCCCCACTTCACCCTCACACAGGCCAGCTCTGACATATGTTCTCTGAGCTTCGTTTTTGGCTCAAATCTTATAACTGCTTTTGGGGGGTTGGGGGTGAGGGAGAGAAGCAGGGAAAACCTATAAAAATACTGAGCCAATAACTCACCACTAGGACTTGAGTTATAGGAGCTTGGTGTCGGGGAGGGGTGGGGCTGCTGACTGCTGGTTATGGGGTTTGGATTAGGGCCAAACTGCTGCCCTAGAAAATCCAGGCCTTGTAATGCTGGGCTGGAGAAACCTTAGGAAGGAGCAATGTACCTGTCAGGCCCACCTCTGTTACCTCTGCCATTTCATAGCTGAGGAAGCAGAGCCTCGTGGTCCTAAGGAACCAGGGCATTTCCCCAAACTCAGCCCTCCTAAGGCCACCTCATCAGACCACAGGAGAATATGAACTCTAGTCTCTTTTACTCTCCACAAAGGCATCATGCAGCAGGTTTTAAAGGGCAGCACTGATAACTTTCGACTTCTCTGAGTCTCAGTGTCCTCATCTGTTAAACAGAGGCCACTTGGCAGAACTCATACTGGATTCACAGATGTGTCTGTCACCTACTGAACATATGGTTTCCTCACCCACAAATGGGAGTAATATTGATAACAGCTCTTACTCTGTAAGTTTGTGAAGAGAGAGAAAAAAATTAATATTTCAGCTTGGTGCTTGGCATCTAGTAAATAACCAAGAAATGTAAATTTTCATGATTATTAATACTCATCTCATGGGGGATATATTAGGATTAATGAAGGTCTTTGATGAAAATGTAATTGGGAGGCCATGAACTTCACTTCCCAAAAGTGGTGGGAGGCAGCTGCACAGCCTGGCGGTGGCTCCTTCACTGAATATGGCTACGTCCTCCCTAGCTACCCTGAAATGCCACCAGTCCCCCTAAAGGCTCCCACAGACTCTCTGGGGGGTATTAGCTGCTCCAAACACCACAGCCACTGGGTTCTGGCTCCCAGGGACAGGGAAGCAACAATAGGAGAAAATTCTCTCAGGTTTCCCTGGGAAGAGGGAGGGCTCAATTGTCATGAGGAGACCCTGATGAGGCAAGAACCTCTTCCAGGAAGGCCTACGGTCTCAGACCCTCCAGGGGCAATAGAAAAGGCCAGGATGTCCTCTGAGTCAGGGTGGGCAGAGGGGCAGAATCTCCCTAGTTGGCTGAGAACCCGAGTGTGAGCCCAGAAAAATCCCTCCCAATCTAACAGTGCTGCCCTGTTCCCAAGGGGCTGCTGAGGACATGAGGTCATTTGACCTTCACAGCTTCCAATAGCTGTAAATTATAACAAACCATCCCCAAGTTCACAGCCAAGAAACAGAAGGTTGCCTCCTTCCTAATTTATTCCTTCCTAATTAATTCCATTATAAGGCTTCAGACTTTAGACTCCAGAACTAGTGATACTTATATTGAAATTGCATCTCAGTAGCTGGTTACTAGATCTGTGACCTTGGACCAGTGATTTCTCCCCTCTTGAGTCTCAGTTTTTGCACTGTAAATGGATGACAACTATAGCATCCCTATCACAGGGTCATGGTAAGGATTTGACAAAATGCTCAATAAGAGCTCAAAAAATGTAAGGCTTAGGGAGCTGAGAGTGTGTCCCTTCTGCCCCACAACTGCTTCCTCCTCTGTAAAATGGTGTAAGGAACTTCCCCAGGGTCATTATAAGAGTTCATGAGCATTTGGCATAGTTGCTGCCACCCTGCACAGCTCCAGAAGGTGATACTCACATCCTATTTGATTAGTCACTGCCTCGGCCCTTCTTCATAGTGTCCCTGTCTGGCACATAATAAGGGCTCAATAAATAGGAGCTATTTGTCTTACTCTTGGAGGGGAAAGAAAAGAATGAAACCAGCATTTAAAAAGCAAGGGTATGCTAAGGTCTAAATTTAGGTGTGGTGAGAATGCAGAAGAGGGGCCTCCACTTGGTGGAGGAATAGTGGAGAAATGAGGAAGGAATGGAAGGGGTCAGAGACATAAAAGGTTAAGCCAAAGGACCTTTGGGGGTTGGCTGGGTCCTGGCAGACCTAATCAGCTGGGGGTTTCTGGCAGAGGGGATCACCTGTGCAAAGACCTGGAAGCTAGAGAGAGGGGAGAATGTGGAGTGCCTGGACCTGCTTGGGGGCTGGAGATAAAGTGCCAGTGGAATAAGGCAGGAAGAGATGCCCTCAACCTGTGTTTGGGGTAGGATGGGGGAGAACAAGGCCCTCGTGCCTGGCTCCCACGAAGGCCAGGGAAGTGATCCTTTCAGCCTTGATCAGGTTCTATGGTGTCTCTGAGTGGCTCTTCTGACTGGGGCAGGGCTTCTTGGCCACCCCTACCCCACCACTAAATCTACAGGGCCTCAGACAGAGTCTATGACAGCCACATGTTACAAATAAAGGAATAAGCTACTTATTACACTAGTTTCCTATTACTACTGTTAAAAATTAACACAAATTTAATAGCTTAAGACAACACAAATGTATTCTCTTACAGTTCTGGAGGTCTGAGGTCTAAAATCAAGGACTCATCAGGTCTGTGCTCCTTCTGAAGTCTGCAGCGCAGAAGCTGGCTCCTT
The DNA here is from genome assembly GCA_007922815.1 of Macrotus californicus. Lineage (NCBI taxonomy): Eukaryota > Metazoa > Chordata > Mammalia > Chiroptera > Phyllostomidae > Macrotus > Macrotus californicus. Next base: position 5,663 of record VMDR010013064.1, on the reverse strand, counting down.
GTCTTTTCCACTCCCTAGAGGGCAGTTCTGTTCCTTGGTTTGTGGTCCCTCCTTGTTTCACTTCAACCTCTTGCTTCCATTTTCACATTGCCTTCTGTTCCTCAGATCTCCTGCCTCCCTCTTAATAAGGACCCTGTGATTACATTGGACTGACCAGGATAATCTCTGCCCATCTCAAGAGTCTTAAACTAATCACACTTTAAATCACATCCTGCCTCAGGTTCTTTGCATTTGCTTTCTTCATTGCTTGGAATGCTTTCCCCACAGATATCCATTAGGCTCATTCTTTCACCTTTTTCAAGGTTCTGCTCAAATAAAACCTCTTACCCACATGTTGGTACTCCTCATCTCTCTGAGTCCACTTTACTTTTCCCCATTTCCCTCATCACCAACCGCTACATTAGAGATCTGTGTATTTGTTTATTACCTGTCTTCTCAAACTAGAGTGTAAACTGCACAAAGACTAGGATTTTGTCCATTTTGTTCACTATGGTGTTCTGAACACCTACAATGACAAATGAACAAATGGGGCAACTGAAGTTCAGAGAGGTAGAGTGACTTGCCCAATGTCTCACAAATAGTAAGTGGCAAAGTTGGGTATGTGAACCCAGGCAGATCTGATTGCTGTACCTTAATGGTTTGGTTCAATGATATCTGTCAGCCTCTTAAAATGCGCTTATATGGTACCAGGCCTTTTGGCCTCACCCTCTGTGTTCTCCTGGTTGATGAGGCAGTGATTGTGGGCAGTTGTGTGACTCGCCCTACGAAGTAACCAGAGGAATAAAAGTAGTTTTTTTGGCCTAGCACATTAGATTTCACCACAGATTGAGAGCACTGTCAAAGCAGGGAACATGGCTGTTGTACTTGGCACTGAAAAATCAGTGCTGGACAAACACCTGGCACATAGTAATGCTCATGAAATCCTCATTGACAAATGAATGAAAGGCTCTCATTTGATGGCATAGAGAAGAACTGCTACATACCTATATGTGTTTCTATGTATCCACTCATCCATCCCTTTAAAAAAAAACAACTTTTATTTTATTTATTTTTAGAGAGGGGAAGCGAGGGAGAAAGAGGGGGAGAGAAACATCAGTGTGTGGTTGCCTCTTGTGCGCCCCCGACTACAGACCTGGCCTGCAACCCAGGCATGTGCCCTGACTGGGAATCGAAACTGCAACCCTTTGGTTTTCAGGCTGACACTCAATCCACTGAGCCACACCAGCCAGGGCCCATCCATCTATTTCTTCTCTTTCTCCCTCTCTCTCTGGGTGTTGGGGACTACCTACTTTCTGTCTGAGGTCCTGGACACATTGCCTGCTTTTCTGTGCATCCTACTCACCCTTGCCTCTCTGGGTTTCATAACAGGGTCCCACTCAGGAGGAAGCCCCTCACCCTTCCCTGAAATACTTGCTCTCAGATGTCACTACCCATAACAATGACCCCAACAACATGGTGATGAAAAAGGCTCCACATTTCCCTTCTTGCCTCCCAGCCTGAACTGTACCCTCAGGATTGGCCAGAAGGTGAAAGCAAATGTGCTCCCTCATATCACCCACATTTCTGTACTTACCTGCCCCTTCCCCAGCCAGGATCAAGAAAAACAGACCCTTCGCCTTCTTCCTTCCTACCAAGCTGCTGGAAAGAAAAGTCTATAAATCTCCCACATTAGAAAAGGGAGGTGGGGGAGTCAATGGAAAGATATAAACAAGGATTAATTAAATCGATATGTAGCCCTGAGGGGCAGCATAATGGGCCTGCATCAACAAAGATATCTCCAAAAGGGGTAAAAGGATGATAGGAGGGTTAGTTGGGCTGACCTTGGCAGCAGGTGACTGATGTGTCATTAAAGAAAAGGGAGCAAGATTTGCAGAAGGAAAGTTAGCCTAAGAGGGGACCCTGATGTTACTGCAGTCTTCATTCAGTTCCACACACAAACATTTCAATCAACAACTGGGACCAGCACTTGGTTAGTTCTACTGATTCCATGTTTTAAAGCCTTTGTTTTACAAACACGATCATCTCGGCTCCAAGTAATAATAAAGCTGCCACCAGTGTGTGGCCACCGCGTATCCATCACCTACCACAAGCTAGGGCTCTGCGCACACTTTATCTCCATTAATGCTCAGAAATTTTATGTTTCTGTGAGTTAAGGCTCACCCATTCCACAGATGAGAAAACTGAAAGGTTAAGTCATTTGCTCAGGGTCACAGTGCTCTTCTCATTTCCATTTTGTTACCCTACAACGGGATGCAGCAAACCACCACCTATAGGCCAATCCAGCTGCTGCCAGTTTTTATAAAGTTTTATTGGAACACAGTCATACCTAGTTAGTTACAAATTTCTTCTGGCTGCTTTTGTGTTATATAATGGCAGAGCTGATTAGTCACAACAAAGACCGTATGGCTTCCAAAACCAAAAATATTTACTGTCTAGATTTTCACAGAGAACGGTTGCCAACCTCTGTCCTGTAATCTTCTCTGCCTGTTCCCCAAAGGGATCCTTTAAAAAGCTAACTTAAGATACCACATTTAAAATCTCTTGAATAAAATCCATATTTCTTCCCATAGCCCACAGGGCCAGCAGGATTTTGTAGTTGCTAACCTCTCCCACATTTACCCCATTGACTACATTCCAACACACTGGGCCTTTTTCACTTACCTAATGTGCTGGGCTCTTTCTAACCTCAGAACCTTTCCTTTCCCCTGTTCCAGAACTTGCTTATCCCATGTCTAAAATGCTTTTCCCCAGCTTTAAACTTAGCTCAAATACCATTTCCTCTGACAGGTCTTCTCTGTTTTTATTTTCTATTCCCATACCCAGTCTATTTCCTTTCTAGCAGTGACAAGTTTGTCATTGTTTATCTATAGTTGACTTTAATCTCTCTTTTGCCCTAGGCTACAAGCCCCACAAGGGCGGGGACTATCAATGTGTTGCTCAGCACTATAGCCACTGCCTGGCACACGGTGAGGGGTCTGTAAATATTTGCTGAGTGATAGGCTGTTGGCATCCAGGCCTATGGGCCTCCCAAGCCACATTCCTCATATAGACACTCCTGTCCCCTCTCCCTTCCCACAGCATTCAGAAAGCAATATTCATAAAAGTCTGCAGAGCAATAAGACAACTCCATAGGGTGGCAACCAGGCTCCTAACTTCAGGGAATTTCCCAGGGGTCAAATCCTCCCTGCTCACTCCTTTTCCTTCTTGAGAAATGGCAGCCAGAGAGGGAAGCCCTCAAGAAGGAGTCTGCTGCTCCCCACTCAGGCCCCACCAAATGTTCCCTAAGATTCCTATCCTCCGAGAGGCTTTTGGACATGGCCAGGGCTTTCCTGGAGAACATGACACTGCTGGACTGGAGTTGGTGCTTAACAAGATCCAGATCCCAAGTAAGGAGGGTTGAATAGTAGCTATAGCAAATATATACTGTCTAAGACCTAACCCTTGGAACCTATGAATGTGACTGTTTTTGAAAAAGGGTCTTTGCAGATGTAATTAAGTTAAAGACCTCAAGATGGAATAATTTTGGGTTATCAGGGAAGTCCTAAATCCAAAGGACAAGTGTCCTTTTAAGACACAGAAGAGAAGACACAGACAGAAGAAGGCCACATGGAGACAGAGGCAGAGAATGGAGTGATGTGGCCACAGGCCCCAACATGCCTGGAACCGTGGTAGAAGCTGAAAGAAGCATGGAAGGCTTTGCCCTAGGGCCACAGGGCCAGCAGGAAGTCTGGCCCTTCCTATACCCTAATTTCAGGTGTATAGCCCCCCAAACTGTGAGAAAATATATTTCTGTAGCTGTAAGCTACTCAGTTTATAGTAAATTGTTACAACAGCCACAGGAAACTGATACACCTGAGAAGGGTAGGCTCACTTCTTGCTTCAGCCCACAAAAGACATGCTTTTGAGATCGCAGAATTTTCTGCTGTGAGAGACACCAGGGTTGAGTCAGCTCGCATTTCCTAAACCCAGGTGCCCAGGCTCCACCTGACTGCTGTTTCTACTTCCACCCATTTCCCCTTACTATTTCTCTTTCACCTGAGCTTTTTCCTGCTCAAATGTATTTGAGAGAGAATTTTATCTAGAATGGCAAGAACTAGCACTAGCAATTCACTTGATGCACTGTGACTCGCTTATGCAGCCAAGAAAACACTCAAGAACACCAACTCTGTACTGGGCATCAGTCAAGGCTCTGTAAATACAGACAGGAGAAAGCAGATAGGGATCCCTGTCCTTCTGAATCTGGAGGATAGTTGACCAAATCAATACAAAGCTGTTACTATTAAAAATGTCCATTACCATGTCCTCTAAAATTGCCTGTTGCCAGCCGGGCAGTGGGATAGAGGCAGAGATCAGGGTTGGAATTTGGGGTGCCAGTGCCTGACTCTGAGAGCCTCAATCTTCCGTCCACCAAAGCAGAAGGAATTCCCAGGTTCCTCAATCCCCTACCTCTGAGAGTCTTGGTGCTGAGAGAGAGGGAACTCTCCCACAGGGGCACAGCTGGGACTGGTCTGTGGGGCTGGCATAGAGGGCATTTCCAAGGTACTGAGCCCTCCAGGCCCAGAGGGAGAATAGGGAGGGGACGGGGGGGAAGAGGAGGCCCTATGAGAGAAAGTACAACAGCCAGAGCTCAAAGCCCATGCCAACCTCATCCTCTTGTGGTTGACAGGAAAGCGGTGTCCTGTGGCTTATGGAATCTGTTGGCAAACAAACTGTTTTTGGTTGCAAGAAAAAAATACCCAATTCAAACTGACTAAAGCCTACCTCCCACCTCTATCCCCCAAAAGAATTTATTGTAAATTTCAGGGCTTTCAGGCTCAGCTGGATGCAGATGTGAAACAGCGCTCTCACAACTCCATCTCACCTTGGGCCCCGTTTTCGTCAGTGTCAGCTTTATTTTATGGTACCAGACATTTAAAAAAAGTCACTTGTGGCTTCTACTCCACTTCACAAACTCACTGGAAGAGTGACTCTCTGTTCTAATAGTTCTACCACAAGTCCTGGGTATCATTTTCATTGGCCTAGCTTGGGTCACATGACCAGCCCCCAACCAATAATTTGGTTAAGCAGATGTAGTATTACCATTGGCTAGAATTGGATCAGGTGTCTACTGCTGAAGTTGGCAGGTGAGCACAGCAATCTCACTCCCAAGTTACAGGGACTGAGAATAAGGTAAGGTGATTCATAAAAGAAAAATGGAAATCATTTACTAGCAGAATGGACTCTTGGCAAGCAGAATCTAGTACAGCCTCTCTGTTTCTTCCTTCAGTCGTTGTAAATTTCCTTTGGAAAATCTCCAACCTGATCGTCATGAGAAGAAGAGGCAAAGCCCTCACCCAGGGCAGCTAGGCTAGATGGCCTTGGGTGGGCCAGGTAGTAGAGTGAATTGTAGAGGAAGTGGATTGTACATCTCCCCACAGAGATGGTACGTTGGCCATTTGTCTACTTTTGGACAGCAGCAAGGGAGTGAGTATATGCAAGCAGAGGTTTTCTTTTTTTTTTTTTTTAATATATTTTATTGATTATACTATTACAGTTGTCCCATCTCCTCCCCCCACCCCCCTCCCTGCACACCCCTTCTCCCCACACTCCCCCTCTTTAGTTCATGTCCATGGGTCATATATATGAGTTCTTTGGCTTCTACATTTCCTATACTATTCACTCTA
>VMDR010013063.1:0-25538 GCA_007922815.1 Macrotus californicus | reverse complement strand
TATAGATTTTACTTCCACTACTCCATTTATCCAGAATTTCATTTTCAGTATGTTTTGTGTGATGGATGACCTTTAATTTATTATGATTTTGTTTGTTTTATCCCAAGATGGTTAAGATATGGACAAGGTGAAGTAGGTGAAAGGGGAGCTTTCAAAGTTAATTACTATTTTTTCTTTTTTTTCTCCTCCCATCCCTTCTCCTTAATTACTATTTTTTTTTAATTTATTTATTGACTTTAATAGAGATGAAGATAGAGAGAGAAAAAACATTGATTTGATATTCCACTTGTTTATGCATTCACTGGTGGATTCTTGTATGTGCCCTGACCTAAGATCAAACCCACAACCTTGGCTGTTTGGATGAAGCACTAACCAACTGATCTACCAGCCAGGGTGAAAGTTAATTGCTATTTAACTGAAGGACAAAAATGTTCTGAGGGCCCAAGCCTCAGTCCTTTTCCTTTCTCTCCTTTCCCTCTCTCCACCTGTAGCAAAACATCAGACAATAGGTCAGTTTGTATCTTGAAGCTGACTGCTACAGGCTGGGACCAGATGACGGCATTGTATGCAGGATAACAAAGCACTGTTTCTAAAGATGGATTGCAGGGATATGAATAGCTTTGTGTATCACAGAATGTTCTTCATACAGCAGTTTTTTCTAGAGGGGAAGGGCGTGTGGATTTCTACCTGCAAAGAAGTGTAATACTGAAGACTTGCAAATTTTCTTCCTTCCTTTTAAATAACTTCCTCGTTCAATAACTGCCCCCCAGAACACCCCCACCCCCAGCACACCAAAAAAAAAAAAAAAAGTAACATAAAAACTTTACGGCAGGGAAGAAAGTTCTCCCTTGGATTGGTTTCCACATTCCAGCCCTTCTCCTCCCATCTCATAGTCTTCATGCCCAAGAGCCTATAAAAAGGGTGTTTCACAACTAAACAATGGATCACCTAACCTGGGAAGCCAGAAAACTAAGGCAAATTTAGGACCAAAATGCAATAACTGTGTTATTGCAAGTTTCAGATGTACCTCCCCTCCTTCACCAAAGAGTTTTGTTTTCTCTCTGACCTTATCTTTTTCTTTTTCTTTTTGTAATTTTATTAATAGTTTTCTCTAATCCTTTCTTTAAATTCTTCATTATGAAACTTTAAAACATATACAGAGGTAGAGAGAATAACAATAATGAGCTTCCAAGTACCCATCACTGCCTGCAACAGTTATGACCAAAAGACAAACTGTTCCACCTGACCCCTCTCATTACCACCCTCCCCAACTGAATTACTGAGGCAAATCCTAGGCAGCATTATCATTTCATTGCTAAATCCTTAAGGATGTATCACTCAAATATAAGAATAATTTAGGGAGGTGTGGGGAGGTAGGAGAGGGTAAAGGGATGAGATAAACGGTGACAGGAAGAGCCCTGGCTGGGTAGATCGGCTGGTTGGAATGTCCTTCTGATACACCAAGGTTGCAGGGTTCAGTCTCTGGTGAGGGCACATGCAATAATCAACCAGTGAATACATGAATAAGCGGGACAACAAATTGGTGTTTCTCTCTCTCCCTAAAATCAACAAATAAGTAACATTAAAAAAAATGGTGATGGCCCTGGCTAGGTGGCTCAATTGGTTAGATCATAGTCTCATTCACCAAAGGGTTGCAGGTTTAATTTTTATCAAGACACATACCCAGTTTGTGGGTTCGATCCCTGATTAGGACACATGCCTGAGATGCAGATTTGATCCTTAGTTGGGGCTTGTATGGGAGGCAGCTGATTAATATTTCTCTCTCATATTGATGTTTCTCTTTCTTTCCTCCTTTTTCTCTCCCTAAAATCAATGGAAATATCCTGGGATGAGGATTTTTAAAAATGATATAACCACTTAAAAAATATAAATAAATAAATAAATAAATAAAGACAGGAGGAGACTTGACTTTGTACAATGCAATATACAGATAATGTGTTATGGAGTTGCACACTTGAAACCTGTATAATTTTATTAACCAATGTCATCCCAATAAATTTTAAAAAGAAGAGTAAAAAAGAACCACAATACTACCACCACATTTTTTTAAATTAACAAAAATTTCTTAATATCATGAATATCCAGTCTGTGTTCAAATTTTTCTGATTGTTTCGTAAGTATTTTTACATTTTATATTTTTATAATTAGTTTGTTTGAGTTGAATTCAAACAAGGCCCACAGTTGGTGTTTTTCCCATAGTGTTTCCCATGGTCTAAATTTTGCAGGTTTCATTCCCACATTGTTTAACAGGGTGCTCCATACCTGCATTTCCTGTCAGCTGATCAACTGGAGACATGCAATCACACTCAGGTTTGATTTATTTTGTCAAGCACACTTTGTAGGTGATGCTACATACTTACTGCCTTACATCAGAAAGTTCATGACATCTTTCGTTCTCTCTTTCTGTGATTCTAATCCCTGGAAAAAGTGCGAAAGGTGTGCAAAGACGAGATTAGGCGTGTTCACAGTGGTATGGCCATAGACCAAAAGGTGTGCAAAGAAAGAACTAATAATGCATGTGCTTGCTAACCATGCCATTATAGGTAACTTCAGATAAGAACTTGAAAGTAGACTTTGCTGCATTTTCTTCTATGCTTGTATTTATATTTAAGAAACCCTCCTGACCCATTTATTATTTTTTAAGATGAATTTTTTATTATTGATTTTAGAGAGGAGGGGAAAGAGAGAAAAACATTGATTTGTTCATTGCTTCTTGTATGTTTCCTGATCAGAGATCAAACCCACACCGTTGGTGTATCCAGACAATGTTCTAACCAACTGAGCTACCTGGCCAGGGCCCTCCTGACCCATTTAATGTTGCTTGCTATGATTTAATCTTAACTTTGATGGCAGTATCTTCTTTATCCAGCCCCCTAAAGCAGAGAGCAAGATGAGAAAGTCTGGACCGCAGCATGGCACACTGAGACTAAACAGACAGAGCTGGGGGCACTGCTGAGCAGACTCTATCTAGAATGAGAAAGAAGTGGGAGCTGGAGATTTGAACCCTCTCTCATTACCCACCCCACTCCACATATGCTCAGTCACTAAATTCTGTGGATCCTTCTTTCTCAAAAGCTCCTGAAAAGGGGTTCTTAACCCTTGTGTGTACATTGCACCCTTTTGGCAGACTGTGATGATGGACCCTTCACAGAAGGATGTTTTAAATGTGTAAAATAAAACACATTTGTATTAAAATAGTTACCAAAATATTAAAATAACAAGATATGGGATGACCCTGATAATTGGTACAATTTTAAAATAATGATGAACATAAGTGATATTTTGAGATTTCTACAACTCAATGTTTTATGAAAATATTTGTGGTTTTTGTTCATATTATTGTAGTGTTGCTTATAAACATAATAGAAAGAAACACTAAATTTCAGCTTAAATGTTACTGAAAATGTTTTTTTTTTTCTTATTTAAGTTCACAGACCCCTTGACTTCCTATGCCTCCACCACTGCCCTAGTTCAGGCTCCTGTTGTTTTTACCGTTATTATTACCATGCCCTCCTAACTGACTTCCCTGGGGTCTCCCTACTTCTGTAGTCAGTAACCAGGTCTCGTCACTCCTCAGCTTGGAATCTGTCAGCGACAATTAGCTGCAAGTCCCTTAGCTTGTTCTCAAAACTCTCCAAAACTAGCCCAATATGCAGCCTTGAATGCTGTTGCTCTAACCTCCAGCCCTTCTTAGAAACCCTCTTTTCCTTCAGGAGTAAGCCCAGGTGTCAATTCTGTGCTATCTTCTCTGAATCTTGGTGATAGTCATTCCTTTATTCAGCCTGATTTATCTCACTGTGGGCACTGTGCTGGGTGTGGGGGATACAGCACTGGGCCATGCGCTTCTGCTTTCAGATCCCTTCTACTGGATCAGTCCTGGAGTGCTGGTTGCCATGGCAGTACTTCCTGCGTTCCTCCTACAGCTGGCCGCAGGCCTGCTCTTCCTCTTCCTGCAGCATAGACTGAGAGGTACAGCTTGGGGACCATCCCTGAAATGAACTGGCCTCTTAGAGCTTGGTCAGCTAACATTTATTTTTAATGACTACCTGGTTCGGAATTCCGTGACAGGTTTTACACAGTACAGAATGCTTTTGTATAAATAGGACCATGCATTTCCCTATGAGATGGGGTGACATGTAACAGCTCCACTTTACATGGGAGACAACTGAGGTCTGGAGTGGTTCCATGATTTACTCAACCTGACAGCTTGTAAGAGCAGAGCTCAGGACTAAGCCCCATCTTCTGGCCCCAGCACCATGTGGAACACTTTCACATACCTGGGGGAGTGAGCTTCAGAGTCAGACAGGTCTAGGGGGTTAAATAAAAATACTATGAGTAAAAATCCTTACCACATACTAGGTATTCACCAGTTCCTCCTTCTCCACTCAACACTAAAAACTCCATTTAGCTCTCAGTGAAGCTCCTCTTATGTGCCCAAAGCTTCCATTCCCAGCTTTCTCCTCCTACCCTTGAAATGTTCTCAAAGCCAAAGCATGCCAGGACCTTGAATTCTTCTTTCCCCTCCCATTCCTAAGAGGATGAAGCAACAAGGAGGGCTTGGAGTGAGGGGGAGAGGAAACGTTGGTGGCATAAAAAATGGGGGCTCTTTTCTTCCCTTGAATTCATCCCACAAAAAAGGCCTTCAGTCCACATGCTGAGCAGAAAGAACCTGATCCATGAATTATGCAGCCTGGGTTTGAATCCCAGCTCACCTGTCCCACCTGCCAAGTAGAGCTCACGTCCACCCCTCCTAAATGGTGAGGGAGGGTTCAAGGGGACAGTGTTATGTAAAGAGCCAGTCAAAAGTAGCTGTTCAACTAAATGTTTAGTTCCTCACTTCCTTGTTCAAATGGGAAGTAGCTTTACATTTACAAAGTGACAACCCAGCAGGGTGGAGTAGCAATGAAAACTCAAAGACAGAGAAAAGGAGCAAAGAGGGGTGGGGGAGGTAACAAAACCTTGTTGATTTGCGCTTTGCTGTCCACCTGAGGTTCTCCACATTCTTTACCCCAATGTTTAATCCAGACAATAGCTAGGAAAACAGCCCGAACTCTCGGCTCCAAGTCCAGGGCTCTTTCTGTGCAAAGGATGCTCCTGGGCTAGGCAGAGAGCCTGCACAAAGGCCCAGGTCACTGGGTATGTAAGGGCCCAACTCGTGCCAGAGCAAGAACTAAAAATGTTGCCTTTTTCTATTTTAGGAAAACTTCGAGCAGAGATAGGTAAGTTCCAGGTATTTTCTCTCCTCGATCCCTCCCTTTTGGTTTTGGGGATGACAAAAATGCTCATTTTCTTAGACTACCTTTGCCTCTGTCCCAATACCATGAGTTTCCTTCAGGTGGGAAATTTACTATTTAAAACTCCCAAAGTAACTCAGAATGGTAGAAAATTTCATTTAGCTTCCCTGCTGAGCCAGGATAGACACAAAATCCTAGTTTCCTTTGTGTTGTATAGTACCAGCTAGAAACAATTTTTAAGTGATTAAAAAAGACTCAGAGGAAAAAGTATCACTTTTGAATGCCTTCTAAATCTCTTTCCATTTGTTCCTTTCAGAGAATCTTCACAGGACTTTTGGTAAGTGCTGGCGTAGGTGGTCCACCCAGGTCAGCTATTTCACTGGTTCCAGTCACCAGGGGAAGTAAGGATCCCTGGTTCCTGGTTGGTCTTCCCCCACTCTTTCTTTTCCTTTGAATAAGTCACATGCATCTAGGATAATAGTAAATACATACACCACACTTATGTTCCAGGCAGTGTACCAACAGCTTCACCTGTTAATTCACCCTGTAGGGATTACATTGTATACACTATTTCTCTTCTCAGGAAATGCTAAGGGGAGGTTAACAGATCCTTTGAACAAATACTTGATGTCTAGTTGGGGAGGTGATACATATACATGAATTAACTGGAGAACAAAGCAGACATATATAGCCAACTGAACTCATGTGGTGGTGTTTTCATTAGTACAGAAAGAACTGTACATGATTAATCAGGGAAGGCTTCTTGGAGGAAAAATGAAGACACCAAGCCTCACTAGAATGTTGTTCAGGTTGATGAACATATGCAGTTTTGAGATTTATGCAACATCTTAAGAAACCCAACACATTATGGAGAGGGGTGTGTAGGGAATAGGAGAGAGCATGGTTAATCCTGTTTGTTTTCGGTGGACAATTCAGATCCCCACTTTCTGAGGGTGCCTTGCTGGAAGATAACCCTGTTTGTAATCGTGCCAGTTCTCGGACCCCTGGCTGCCTTGATCATCTGCTACAACTGGCTACATCGAACATTAGCAGGTGCAGTGGTGGGGTGGCAAACAGGACCAGTGAGCTGTGGGGGATCAAGTCAGTCCAGAATGGGAAACAGAAAGATGCACCAGGGCTCCAGATGCAGGGACTTCCTTCGTCCCCAGGGCCAACTGCAGGCTTCTCAGAGAATCCATGGAGTCTGTTGGTAAAAAGGGAAGGGTGGGTCCTTTTGGATCTGCACAGGGAGGGTGTAGATAGGGAGCTAGTCATCTTCCACCAGTCACCTATTTCTCTTTGTTTTCAGGGCAATTTCTTGAAGAACTAAGTAAGTTTCCTCCTCCTTCCTATTAAGCTGAACAAAACAAAAAACTAGAAAGCAGCAAGAGAGAGAGGGGGCTATTGACAGAAATCCCAGGGGAAAGGAGGGGCTGGGTTGCATGGGTAGAAGGGGGACTCCTGTGACATAGGAGCCACCTCTGCCAGACTTACAGGGGGCAGGCAAGAAAGCTGGGGGCACTGCCACCTTCAGTACCCCTAGACAAAAATTTCACTCCTTTCCCATTCCTTAGGCCAGCTGCTCTGTGCCTTACCTCCAAGATCACCCACTGAGGCAGATAAGAGACTGGATGATCCCAGAGGACTTTTCCCTGGTTTAATGGTTTCAAGATAGAAACTACTGACAGATTTTTCAAGTTATTTTCTCCTTCTAGGAAACCCCTTCTGAGTGATGTTGCATCTTGGCAAAAGTGGAGAAAAGCCTGGCTGGTCTAAAGGTTGATCTTTGAGGATGTTGCACTTGCGCTTCCATGAATGCTCTAAATTCCAAATTGGTTCTTTCTAAACATTATTTTTAGATGAACACCGATTTGTTCCACCTACGCCCCTATGGGTTTCTCTTTGTCATCTACCTTTTCCCAGCTCCTTTCTTTCCCCATTTTGTCACCTGCATCTTTCCAACACCTCCGTCTTCCATCTGGAAGTCAGGCAGATGCTCATCAGAGGACACCTGTGCTGGAAAGTAATGCATAGGAGGGCCTCTGCCACTCACTGAAGACCAGGAACTCCCTCTATGGAAACTACAGCCTGCCAGCTTTGCAAATGGTGGTTGTTACTTCCAGGACCTCAGCCCCAGAGGGCTGAGTAGAGGGTGGAAAAAAGGAACATGATGAGCTCAAAACATCAAAGAGCTGTATAAGCTGCAGAGTGAGGACACAGGGAGAAATCCACAGACACTGGCCAGAGCTTCATTTTGTCTCTGAAGCCCACTGAGGATCTGGGAACAAAGAACACAACCTGGGCTACCTACCTGCTTTATAAGGCTTCCCTTTTACTCCCACAACTTGTACAGATAAGTCCCTCCAACTTCCCTCATCTCATCCTTTTCCTCCCATTTTCATACCTATCAGGGTACCCACTGTTTTATTCAACAATGACTGCTTGATCTTTTTTGAGACACAAATAAACAAGCAAGGTGCTAATGTACAGTTTCCACGTGCTACTTCCTGTCCTCTTTCCTTTGTGCATGTCCTTTATTACCCTTTCTTCCTCTATACCAGCTTCCTTACTCTGTAGGTCATTAGGAAAACCAAACACAAGGAAAGGCCTTGGTCAGAAAGGCCATTTATTTATGTTCCAAGACCCTGCCTGCCTCCCTTCCTTCCCTCCCCTCTCCTGGGGGTATGGACCCTAGGAGATCCATATCCTTCCCTGCCATAGGGGTGCCATTGTGAAAAAGGCCAAGCCACTGGCCCAGGATAGCCCAGCATTTATGGGGACTTCCCAAGCACAGCCCATTGCCTTTGAAGGTCCCCCAGTGACCCACAAGATCCTCCCTCTCCCCAAAGCAGATGTCACAGATAGGGCAACGGTAGATCTTCTGCTTCCAGTGAGTCTGCTGGTGCATGACCAGCCCAGATAATGAGCTGAAGGACTTGCCACAGCAGAAGCAGCAGTTTGACTCCTCTGTGAGGTGGGCCTTCTGGTGCCTGGAGAGATAGGCCTTCTTACTAAAAGTCAAGGGACAATAAGGACAAGAGAAGACCTTGAGTCTTGAAGGCTTTGGTAGGTGAGACTTGGACCTGGTATTCAGGCAGAGGACTCTACAGTTGGCTGCCTGAGTCCTGGTCACAGGCCCTGGGGTTGTAGTAGCTGGTGTCTGAGTTCTCACCGTGATCGCCTGGTTCTTGGCTGCAGGTTCCTGGTTTCTACTTATGGATGGCTGGGGGTGAGCTACAGGACCCTTGGTTTTAAATACGGGTTCCTGAGTCCTAGTCACTGATGTGTGGTGCCTGGCCACAAGTCCCTGGCTCCTGAAAGTGGATTCCTGGAATCCAGCTGTGGTACCCAGAATCGTCACAAAATGCTTCTGGTTTCCAGACACTAGCTCCTGGTTTTGGTGTGTCTTCTGGTGGCGTTTGAGCTCAGATTGGTCCCGGAAGCCCTTCCCACAGAAGGAGCATGAATGGGGCCGGTAACCCAGATGGACACGGCGATGACGACTCAGACCAGAGGCATCACAGTAGGTCTTGTCACAAAGTGAACAACAGAAGGGCCTCTCCCCAAGATGTATGCGTCTGTGGTAGCTGAGGGCCTTGGGGTTCCGAAATGACTTCCCACACTGGCTGCAGTTGTTCGTCCCCTTAAGATTGTGGACAAACTGGTGGTAATGGAGGTTGGAGCGCTTACTGAAACACCTACCACAGATATGGCAGGGAAAGGGTGACCCAGCCCAGGATGCTGGAAACACTGGGGTCCTGCCCATGGACCCAGCCAGAGCAGAGGATAGGCCTGACCCTCTGCATCTGGTGTCCTCATCTCTCAAACTCTGACTATATTCTTGAACTTCCTCCTTCTTGCTTCCTATAATGAAAAAGGAAGAATAGTACAACAAGATTCCCCTTGAGAACCCCAACATACTGTTCAGTCCAAGCTCCTTCCCTCTTCCTGCCCTCACTCTTCTAGCCAGCACATTCAGCCTCACTCTTGAACCTCATGGGCTAGAGTAAAGAATAATCTTTTGTGTTTTCCAAATTAAAAGCAAATAAAAATTTAACTGGGATTTTTCAATAATATCAGATTAAAATTTTAACTATAACCATGTATTTTGAAATCCATTTCCTCTCATTTTCATAACATCATGCAGATGAAGGCATGAGTGAAAGAAGGTGCTATTAAAAATCAAGCTATGATGAGAGGTGTAAACTTGGGTGTCCTGGCATCCAGGAGGTAGCCTGGCATTCATTTTCTCTCAAGTCCTTACTCATCTCTCAAGAACAAGTCTCCCCTACTCCAGCTTGGCATCAAGTTCATCCCTCTTTCTTTCTTTTTCCCTTGGAAAGGACTTGCATCAAAAGAGTACCACTGACATAAGCAACCTACATGTAGTGTCTCAATCTCTAGAAACTGGAGATAATTCACTTGTCTTGATGGCTTATATATTCATCTTGAAGCCAAGGGACTCAAGCAGATGATCTCTTTCTTACCTGAAGAAAGGCCCTCTCCATTGTGGGGACAGAGATCTGCTCTCCACTGTTTCTCTTCTTGTTCGAGCTTGGTGATCAGATCTGGAATAGACAGAAAGATTCTAGAGGGTGAGTGGAAAGGAGAAAAGGAACCGAGGTCCCAGGCTTGGCCTCTTCACACTGAATGGGGACAACAGCCTGCTTTTTTTGTGTGTCTTTGGTTTGAGAACCATAATCTGGGACACATGGATGCAGGGGAAGACACTCGAAAGGCAAGCTCCTAACTAAGTGCCTAACTAAGTGTCTTAACAGGAGTGACTCAGCAAGTATTGATTAGATGAATCAATACTTATTGAGTAAATTCGCATATTTTGAGAACATTGTTATCATGTTACAAGTGTTACTTTGGCCTTCAAACAGGCATTTATTTCTTTTCTGACCCAGATCTGTCACACCTGAGAACCAAAAGTCAGTAAAGCTACATGTAAGCTGATTGGCCTGCCCAGGGAAACCAAACGTCACAGGGTCTTGGGATAAGAAATTTGTTGAGGGAACCCCAGCTTCTTACCCACAGACACCAGATTTTTGAAGGTCTCTGACATAACGTCCTGGTAGAGGACCCTCTGACGGGCATCCAAACATTCCCACTCTTCCTGGGTGAAATTAACTGCCACATCCTCAAACGTGACTGGCTTCTGGAAGAGCAGGAGAGGTTCAGGGAGTCAGTGCACATAAAGATAGACATCTGGTTTCAAGGTTCAGAAAACAAAGAGAAAAATAGAGCCATGGAAGTAGGGGGTAAATATGAAAACAGGAATAAAGCCAGCAACTGTGATGCATAAAAAAGAAAGGAAAGCTAGAGAGAAGAAAAATATAGGAGACCAGAGAGGGGTATATACTGAAAATAAATAGGAAGGGGAAGCAAAGGGAAAAAGGTCACCACTCTGACAAATTTTAGGAAGTACTCCATGAAGGATGCCAGGGTGGTGCAGGGGACAGAGAAAGGCCTTGCAGCCCCTTTCTGGGTGTTGTTCAGCTTGAAACAGCCTGCGATTCCATTTGATCTGTAGACAGGGAACAGATGAAAAAGCTGCTGGAATCCAGGACCATTTCTACAGCTGGGTCTCACCTTTGCCCAGGCTGTCCACCAGCACTCTCTCTTCACAGCTGCCTGCAGGGCCTCCTTGACAGTATTAGTGCTAGGGAGCAGCCTCTGCACAGGTTCCATCTGTTTCAGCTGGCCAAACACCTTCTCTTCCATGGTGTCTCTTCTTCACTTTATCCACTTCTGGCCTTGTTCCCAGGGCAGACTGGACACCTCCCTGGGCTATCTACCACCCTGAGATAGCAGAGAAGAGAGAGGCTTTACAAAGGCGCCAAAATTTGAGAAGGCTTCCTATGACAGATGTATCTGCTTCAAGGGGCTGTCTTCCTTTGGTTCCCTCAAAGCCTAGGCTACAGAGTTCAGGGACCTGGTCACCCCCAACTCAGCTGCCATTGTACAGGTTGGGTCTCGGAAGGCATCTGTGTTTCTCCCTATTGCTAATCACCAGCTCATGCCCACCTCTAGGAGCGTGATATAAGAGAAATAAAACACATCAGTAACAGATGGGAATGAAGAACAACAGCTTCCTTATTTGGTCAAGGAACTTCAAAAGTTATCAAACTCCTGCTGTGTGTCATGGAATTCTCTCAGCACTGACTTTGTCAGGTAACAATTGACTAATAATTTTAACCAACCCTAAGTGCAGTGATGTTAAGCTGCTCAAGGATACTTTTGGTCCACAGCAGAATCAGTGTTCTAAGCCTAGATCCTGTATCACTGAAGACACAATATCCACTGTCCCAAAGCACTCCCTAGAGTGGCACGTGCCCGAGGCAACAAGCCCTGGGCGTGCATAACCACCTGCACAACTCTCTTCATTCTCATCTGGTTTCCTCAGAAAATAAGGTTAAAGGAGACACTCTCTAAGATCTCATCTAGACGCAAAAAAATACGATTCTTTTGATTTGTAATATATACAAAGCTTTGTAAAGAAGAATAGCGATAACAACCCAAAATCAAGCACTTACTCAGGGCTCAGGCTGAGCCCAGCACAAGGCTGCCTGCCCACCCAGGATTTCCTGCTCTGAAGCAAACCTGACTGAATTGCCCTCTGCCTGCTGACAGGCATTCACTCCACTTCTTCTCCCTCTTGAGATGGGCTGAAAAGAATAAAGACATAAAAACTTGCTGACTTTTTTTTCTTTCAATTTTTTGGACTGATGATAGAACTGAAAATACCAGCAAGGAAAAGGGCATTTCACAACGGAGTTAACTAAATCCCTAAGGAGAAAGTTGACAGGGAAGGCACACTTCTGGGATCTAAAGTTGAATCCATCTCTCCTTTCCTTTAAGACTATCCACAGTCATTCTGTGAGGTGTGCAGATCTGGATTATTCACCTACTCCAGTGATTTTCAACCAGTGTGGTGCAAGAATTTTTAAAACATGCAATACCTGACTATTTAGTCAGGGGCACTGACCTCTTTTCCCTTAGATTGTAAAAAAAAAATGAGGTGTCAATACAACAATAGCCATCTAGTGCAAATTAATCAAAATTATACTCTTTTTTTTTCTGTCGGACAATTGGTGGGCTACAGAATTTTAGAAATTAACTTATGTGTGCCATGAGATGAAAAAGGTTGAAAATCATTGTTCTACTCTCCCGGAGAGCACATTAAAGGTAACATTTCCGAATAGTACCAATAATAGCATCCTGAAGGTTCTGGCTTTCCTGTTCTCCAGCAAGGAAGACCCGTCACTAGTCCTCAAAATCGCATTTGCTGGGGTTGGTGCAGACTGAACGAGCTCTGGTGGGGGCAGCGGGGAGATGGCTGTGAAGCTGGCTGGCGCAGGTTCTGCACCCACGTCCGGTCAGTGCAGGCAAAATGGGCCAACTCCACAGACTGTTCCCGGCAAGTCCCGCCCTTCCAGAATGTCAGTCCCCGAGGGAATGTGTCGCCATTTTCCAGTCCTGAGTCCACCCAGTCTCTCACTAACACGAAACCGATCAATGGTTTCCCACGGCACAGCCTTGGGATCCGCCCTCCTGCCGCCACCCGGTGCTCCAGCCACTTGAGTTTTCTGTTCTTCAGACGAACAGAACGGTCGTCGGGTCTCTGCTCAGTCCCTCAACTGCCCACCTTGCCCCTCCAGTTGTTGGTCCCTGCTGGGTGCAGGCCCGACCCTCGTCTCCACTTCCAGTGCTCCCTGCGCTGGTGGCTCCCGCACTCCGCCCGGAGGCGTCAGGAGGGCAGGTAATTGGAACACCCACTGGGTGGGGCTTCTGTGCTCAAAATGCCGGTCTGCCCCCCGAACCTTCCTTTCTGGGACCCCCACTTTCCCAACACGTGCCAGGACCGGTCCTCCGCGCCGGGCCACACCGCGGCCGGAGTGCGCAGCTCCCTGGGCCACAACCCTGACTCAGCCAGGTCATCCCAAGCTGTCCCAGGAATCGGAAGCTTCTCCGAGAGGAGAGGCGCAAGCGCTCTCCCGGCTGGCAGAGCTCAGGGACAGAGGCGTGCGGGACAGAAGCCATCCATTGGCCTAGAGCACTGGGAGCCCAGCGCCTCTGTGCCTACTCACCTGCCACGAAGAAACCACCCGGGGCCTGCGACGAGCCGCTGCAGCAGCGCGCTCGGTCCGAGGCTCCCAGCGAGTGGCCCGGGCGACCCCGCCCACCCACACCGCGGCAGAGGCCGAGGGCCGGCGCAGGGCTCGTAGGTCCAGGAGGCCTAGAAGCAGGAGGTCCGCCCCGCCCCACTAGCCCACCTCTCCTACCAGTTTTAACCGCGGGTGCCACCTAGCGCTAGGATCTTCCCTTATTCCCAACCGTAATTTACTCTTGAAAAATCGTTACCTTTTAAATTAAAACCTCTGATTAAAGCAACCACCGACCTCACCTAGAGCCCAAAGGACAAAAATGAAACCCTCACAGCCCCCCGGAAAAGACATGGAGGCACATACCATTTTAGAAACGCAAAGGCAAAGGGCAGCAAACACGATGGTGATTTTCATGATTGTTACCGTAGACAGTCATTTGCAATGGCGGGCTGCTGGGGAGCGGCGCAGAGAGCTCAGCGGGGCCGGGAGGCAGGGCTATCCCTGGACTCCAACTGGCTCCCTTGGATGTGGGGGAACCGTGTTCAGCGTAGGGAGAAGGGAGGCGGGCTGGGGCATCTCCAGGCTTCCTAATCCAGGTCCTGCAGTTCCACACTCCCCCTACCCTCAGTGACCCTGATACAGTAGTCAGGGAACCCCAGGAGTCTTCCCCATTGGCCAAGATGGCACAGGAGGAGGTTCTTACACTGAGCCTCTGTAAGGCTAGAAAGATGAACGTACAGGGCCAAAGTAGCAAGATAATTGGATAGAAGTTAAAAAAAAAAAAAGCCCTTCCCTCCCTAACCCTGTAAGAATCATGGGCTTGAGCAGGTATGACCGGAGCCCACCATTTTCCCAGGTCCACACCTGAATAAACCTCTTCCCTTTTGGACCAGCATCACCTGTCTAACGAGTCTGGTTTTCACTGGGCAGGCAGTTGAATCTGTGTCTCTGTTCCATGATGACAGATGACAGACACAGGTGGGGGAACAGAGAGAACCATTCCCTGGTAAAGTTCTACTTATCTCATCCCCTTAGCCAAACCCAATTCAGCCTTTCTCTGTGACATCTTATTTTTTTAATCAGGCCAATGGAAAGATTTCATATTGGCATAGGGTTTTACAATTTACAAAATGCTTTTGTAAATAGAGCCTTCATTAAAACCTCACAGACACCATGGGAAGTAGGAATTGTTATTCCACCTTTGTAGGCCCAGAGATGCTGAGCCTTGACAAAACCCACATCCTGCTGCTCCAGGAACTAAACCAGATCCTCTGCTTTCAAATCACTGCTCTGGTGCACTGGCTCCATGGTTAGCACTGGATGGCTGGCAGGTGCAGGTTTTAAACCTCTGTGTTCCCAAGGTATGTCACAATGCTCTGCTTTATGGACAAACAACTCATGTTAGTGGACTGAGGATAGTTGGCTGGTGGGAAAAGTGGCAGGAAAAGCATGAGGTTGAGGTAGTCAGGTACATTACCATGTTTAGACCAAAGTGGAAACACAGGCTGGGGAAGGGGATGCCAAATATGCTTCCCATTAACCATGAAGAAACTAAACCAGCCCTTCAAAAAAGACAGAATCTGCCCTGACCAGGTGGCTCATTTGGTTGGAGTGTACCAAGAAGTTGTGAGTTTGATTCGGGAACATACCTGGGTTTTGGGTTCGATCCCTGGTCAGGGTGCATACAGGAGGCAACTGATGGATGTTTCTCAAATTAATGTTTCTCTCTCACATTGATGCCCCACCCCACCACCTTCCTCTCTCTCAAATTAATAAACATATCCTTGAGTAAGGATTAAAAAAAAAGATAAAATATGGCCCTGTACTGACAAGAAACTGCTTCACTTGTTTACTCTGTCAACATAAGAAACATTTAAACCTTCAAAGAATTTTTATGTTTATTTGAACAAAACTGACAATTGCCAGGAAGTAAAATCTCAACAGATTGAGAAAATGCTCCACAGAATGAGAGTTTTGCAGCTAATTTTATACATTAGAATCAAAGGAAAAGGTGTAAGGGGGTTGGTTACATGAAATCTATTTCTGGTAGATTAGAGAGGTGGGAGAAAACAAAGCAGGGAAACTTCTGGAATTGGATAAAAAGTTAAAGGAATAGATACATACTTCTTTTACATAAGTGGATATAGGATAGTAACAGTTAACAATTAACATGAGAATAATAACAATGAGAGGATTTGTGGTCTCAGCTCTTTGGTGCAGTGAGGGGTGTGGAAAAAAGGAAATTACCCTGACATTCCAAAGGTGTGTTATCAGTAGATGCAAAAAGACAATAGACAAGCTCAATTATGGTAAAGATTGACCTTTGTCTGACCTAGGACATGACTACCTCCCATGACTTGCTTTTGGTTAGAAAGTTTTCATTTCAGATTATCCTATGTGGTTACTTCAGGTCTCTGAGTTTTGTAAGGCCCACCATACAGGCTTACCCTGAATTTGTCAGGTTGAGTATTCGGCCCCGTTTTCATTCACAACCCTAATCCCAGCCCTGGTTCTGTTGACGGGAGAGACCTGGTTCTTCTTGCTGATGCATGTAATTAATTACAGATCGAAAATCTATTAGCATGCAATCTGTATTAGTGACCCATTCCCATGGAAAAGACCGGGACTAGCTAGAGTGGGGGGTGAAAGACAAAGTTTCAGGGCAAAGCAGGGCGGCAAAAGCAAGACCAGCTGACAAGACTAGGGTGGCAAGCCCCCAGGTGGCCTAAGATACTGGTGGCCAGAGAGCCAAGAGCACCAAGAGCAACCCAAGCCCCCAGGAGGGAGAGCAAGTCCTTTGTTCTGAGGACTTACATAGTTGGTGGGACTGGAGAAAAAAGTTTCATATTGATTAACAGGTAAATGTGGTGCCAGCTTTCCCAGGGGGATGTGACTACCTAAACTTAGCTATGTGCAGGGGTCTGTTAGCCCAAATCCTTACCTTAATCCAGACTCTATTTGTTCACCTTATTATAAAACAAATATGTGACAGGAGGCCATTAATTAAAATTGGGGCACTTTCCAAAGTTATTTATGGGCTCTTTCTGTAAGCATGAGGGACTCCCTCGTAAAACAGATAGTGACCAGAGGTAGGCAGTTAACCAAAGTTGTTTTATGAGCTTCTTCTTTGGGCACCGTGAACCCTCTCCTGCATTCCAGGCCCTGGGATGAAAGCACAGTTTCAAGGCTTTCTTTCCCAGGTAGTGGAAATGCTACGTAGAATTTCAAGGACTCCCCTCCTTCCCTGCTAACACAGTCTTTCTTGTGATGTTGGAACACCTGGCAATATTATCAGACCAGGCTCAGGACTGCTGAGTTAGTGTGTGAGACATGTCTCCTTCCTCCTCGGTTTACTATTCATTCTACCTGAGTGGTAAAAGTCGTTTCCTGGCAACCAGAATGCTAGATGCTGGCCAGTGACAGCAGTGCAGTCTCAGAGTTCTTCCTGTGCTGTCTCCTGCCTCAGTTCCAAATCACTTTATTTACAAAACTAGGCAGCTGGCCCCTGGGCCATAGTTTCCTGATTTGATCCTCAAATTTTGAGGATCAGCAAAGAGATATGAGATGAATAAGGCATTTATTCATTCACTCAATAAGCATTACACCATAGGTTTGGAAAAAGAGGGACTGGGGTAGATCCAGTTTTATTCATCTCTACCTGTCTCGACAGCACTCAGCACAATGTTTGTTTTGCACAGACTCTCAATTGAGTTACAGGAGTTTATATTCAAGACAGAAGAGCAGTGCCATATGTACTACAATGCAGTGCGAAGTCCTAAGATAGAGAAACAACCAGGTCAGGGAAACTGGTTCAACTCTGATGACAGAGACTGAGGAGCATTCTAAAGTGTGAGGTGGGGATGGTGGCAAGGGGACTATGCTGAGGTTGAACAAGATATGATAGATATTGGGGTTTGACCATGAAGACAATGAGCTGGAGGAGAGCTGGCTATTGTGGGAAATCCTATATATGGAGCCTGAGTTTGATAGAACTGAGGGCTAATGAAAGGGGAAAAATGGAGAAGCCCTCCTGGTTCTGATTGATCTACATGATTCCAGGTACTGATACAAAACCTGGAGCTAACCACCAGATTGGTGACAAAGACCCTGGTCTGAAGTTTAGCAACATCCAGGACACCATCTGGGCAACTGTCTTTGAATCAACTTCCTGGTTCTGGGTCTTTAACCATTGCCCCAATTCTTTCTCATTAATAGGCAATAAAATGGAAGACCTCCATCCTATTGTTATAAGCTAGCAAGCTGGGGCAACTTTTCTACCTCTGAAGATTCACAAAACTGTGAGCTACTGTTTGGGGAAGTCATTGAGAGGACATGACAGTCAGCAGACCCATCAGCTGGACTGGGTAATCAGAGCTTCCATAACACCTCCCCTATCTTGGAAGGTACATTCCACCCACCATTCCCACAGTGGGATAGGAGCTGTTTCAAGGACATAGCCTTGAGAATAAGATGTTGTTGAGACCATCAGGACTGAATATATGACTGAACCCAATTAAAACCTATAGACAAACTTTTAAGATTCTGATGGGTATGTAGATCCACTTGTCTTTCAGCCACCAAAGACAAGCTTCATACATAAGTTCCTTGCTTATTTTTTAAAAATATTTTATTATTAGACAGGGGAAGCAAGGGAGAAAGGGAGAAAAACATCAATATGTGGTTGCCTCTCGTGCGCCCCTTAATGGGGACCTGGACCACAACTCAGGTATGTTCCCTGACTAGGAATTGAACCAGCAACCCTTTGGTTTGCAGGCCAGTACTCAATCCACTGAGCCACACAAGCCAGGGCCATTCCCTTGCTTATTAAACTCTCCACCTACCAATCTGAAGTGGCTTGCCTCTCAATCTCTGTGGCAGTAGGCAGAACCAAAAATGGATGCTGTCACTCTACTTGGTGGGCAGAACTTAAGGCCATTTTCATAATTCTTATCAATACTCCCTTTGATCAATCTTCCTATAATTTTACTGACTTTTGTGCTTTTCGCCAATGACCTATTTGTTCTGACACTTGAAAAACTAGACTTGTTAGATCTCTCTCTTTGGAGCTTCAACTGTGGAAATAAACCATAGATGCTGATCTAACATATGGGTCACTTAGGTGGATGCCCACAGGAACAGTCTGCTCTGATGAGACTGACTGGAATCAAGCTGCTGATGGAGCCTATGTTGTGCAGATTGCCCCTACTGGTGCCCAGGTCCATTACTGTACCAGGCATGGCAAGAAATTCACTATCTGGGCACAAAGTAAAGGACTCAGTTTGATTTAGAATTGTCACTACTGCCAATTTTTGTCAATTTTTACAGGGAAGGCCACACAGTATTACCAGACAGGGACCAGTGTGGAATGAGTCTGCCTCAGGCCAGCCTGAAGTGTGCGCACTCTTCATATTGGGAAAATTTCACAACATGAGTCCAGGTGACTTTGAGAGGAAATTTATTAAAGCTGGGGACAGTGAAACAAAGGAAGGACTTAGGGTAGAAGTAACAGGAGAGAGTCTAGGCAGTGCTCTGCCTTGGCTCCCCAGATATGTTATAGGAAAGTAGTGAGCCAAGGTGGGGAGCGCAGTGATGGAAATGAGTCAAGGCAGGGATGCTTTCAGCCCACTGGGAAGTCAGAGAAAAAGGGGGCCTTGGAAACAGGATCAAGGGGTAAGCCCAAGTCAAGCTATCACTGTACTCAGCTCACCTGGCTGCAAGTCTTGTACAGACCCTTAGAGTTTAGGAGGAAGTAAAAAGTTTACGGCCAGGAAGGAGCACGGGCATGCTCTAGAGCAAGCCTGCACTGCATCTTTGTCCTGAGGGCTTTTTATCTCTCTACTGTGGGTAAAAATACTGTGGGAGGGTTTCAGCCAAGTATTTATCAGCTTTCCAAGTGTATTTTAAATATGCTTATGTGTCAAAATGAGCGTGGGGGGGGGGGTTGGGATTATTCTTTGGTCTGCTATAGTTTTACATTTATCTGGTTCTAATGGGGTTTTTGTTATTTGTTGCCCTGACTTCATCTGTCCTTGGATTTAGCTGGCACAAAGGCATTAACTGGGTCTCTGTTCTCTATTTCCCAGACCAGGGAGATTTAAGCTATGTACTCTTGGGTTAGGAGAGAGGTATAAACCATTTGCTCTAAAGTGTCCTTGGTTAGGGGAGATAAGGTCTTGCAACTCACTAGCTGGCTGTTAAGTTGTTCAAATTGTTTAGCCTTATTTGATTTTGTCTCTGTTTCCCCATTCCACATGCCCAGGAATTTTCCTAGCTTTTTACTATCCTCTCATAATAGCAAGGGGCATTGTTCACACCTGCTCCAGGAAATGAACTGCAGTGGATCTTTGACACCCTTTCAGGGATATCAGTGGTGCCTGATCACTGTCGGCACCTTTTTAGGGCACAGCGCTATTATTTTAGTTAAATCAGCCTACTACAGAAACTAGTCTGTGTCATGTTCTTGGCTTTCTGGACTATTTTTATTCTGACAGTGGTGTCCCTTTTATTGCAAAGCCTCATGCTTCCTACCACCCTTCCTTCCTGCAGGCTGAAACAGCCTTCTTAGTAGTTGACTAGAAAGGATTTTTTACTTTCTCACCTTCTCCAGGCCCAGCTTATTCACTGAATGCTGCTGTCGACTGGGCCCACTCCCCAACCTCCAGGGGAACCCTGTCCCACAGAGTCCTCCTGGACACGGATGAAAGGAATTGTCCTGGGCACAATCTGTCTGGGGGGAAAGGGGCTGGTGATTCCCTCTAGTGGAGAATGCCCTGAACCCTTCCCTGAAATGGCTTTTATTGAGATTGGTGTGTGCAGGGGTATACAGCATACATGCATAGCTCATCAATCAATGTAAAAAGTCTATAGATATAGAAATCAGATATTATTGATAGATAACAATTGAAGGAACACAGAGATCTGACTCAAGTCAGGATCTGTTAGACATGCTGACACTGTTTGGTCATTAAGGCGAGGTTCAGGAGTTCAGGAGTTCACTCCCTATGCTTTGAACTTAAATATCTGGTTTATACCAACAGGGACATACAAAGCAAAGCAATCTTCAAAGGGTACAATGTAATTTCCCACGGGGATCCTCGGTGCTAGCATCAAGTCATGCCTGCCTCCTGCATTCCCGGCTTTCCGGTCAAGACTTACAGGCCTCTTTCAACGCCTTGCTTGCGTGGGGCTAGTCTCTGATACCACACAAAGTGGTCCCCAACACCACCCTCCACAAAGGATCATCTCCTCATGGTCACTTCCTGTGTAGTAATCAGGATGAAAGGGATGGGAGGTTATATAAACTTATTTTGGAAATTCCAGGACATGACACTCCTTTCTTTTCCCTAAAAGCCTAACAACAACCCCTGGCTGGCCTGGTTGTTACATTCTCTGGGTGGGTCAGCCCAACCAAAAGGGGGTGCCTAAGAGGTTCAAACTTAATTCTGTCCCAGCTACTTGGATTTTCTTCTTGGATTTACTTGGTCCTAGGTTATAAAGATAATGACCAGTTGGTTGAGTATATTGCTCACTAAGTCCCAAGTCCCACACAGAACAAAGTGCAGGGCATAATGTAGGTTTTATAGAAATATTTTTGGTCCCTCCTGTTGAAATAGGGACAAATTCTAATTGGTGCCATTAGGGTCACATCCTAATCCCTGTAGCCAATCACTAGCTACACTGATCATTATAGACAAGAGAATGGGGTATTATGGTTGGCTGGGACTTGGGGGGTGGCAGTTCTCTGAAAGGTGGGTGGGATTTTGTTTACCACAGAAAGGGACATTGACAAGAACTACAAAAAAAACCCTACCCATACTTACAGAACACAGCTTTAAGTGTATAAAATTTAAAAGAATATCTGGATATGTCACATTCACATACCAGAAAATCTGAGAAATTCATTGGCTAAATTTCTTAATCCTTTCAATAAAATTTTCTGTCAATATGGCAGACTTTAAACAGTTCATTCTCAACTAAGTCAGGATATATTAATTCCCCTGGAACAAGACATGTTGATGATTAAATGAGAAAACAAATGGTGTTTTGACACATGGCAGACACTTAGGTTTTATTTTCACCCTTTATACTTTCTTTCTGCTATTGGGTTATCAATAGAAAATATGTATTATGACAGATGAGGTGCAGTTTATTCACTTTAATGGCAGTAGGTAATAGGTAAATGTTATTTAAATTATCTTTAAAATTGATTTTAGGGAGAGAGGGAGCAATACTGATTTGTTATTCTACTTATTGATGCATTCACTGGTTGATTATTTTATGTGCCCTGACCAGAGTTTGAACCCACAACCTTGGTGTTTGGGGACAACCCTCTAAACAACTGAGCTACCCAGCCAGGGCCGGTAACAGGTGAATTTTAGAAAGCCTATGCTATCCTGGCAATGCTGACCTGCTTACCACTCCTCTTCAGGGATAAAAAGTACTCTTGTTAAGTCTTATTATTTGTGATGATAATCCAATAAAAGACTTTATAATTAGATCTATTTAAATAAAACACCACACTGGCTGGTGTGGCTCAGTGGATTAAGCACAGGCCTGTGAACCAAAGGGCCACCAGTTCAATTCCCAGTCAGGGCACATGCCTGGGTTGCAGACCAGGTCCCCAGCGTGGGGCATGCAAGAGGCAATCACACACTGATGTTTCTCTCCCTCTCTCCCTTACCCTCTCTCTCTAAAAATAAATAAAACCTTAAAAATAAAGACTATGTATAAAACAAAACACCAATCGGCTGGT
Source organism: Macrotus californicus (assembly GCA_007922815.1). Lineage (NCBI taxonomy): Eukaryota > Metazoa > Chordata > Mammalia > Chiroptera > Phyllostomidae > Macrotus > Macrotus californicus. The sequence continues at coordinate 3,420 of VMDR010013063.1, read as the reverse complement.
GTAACTCAGTGGATTGAGCACAGACTTGTGAAACAAAGGGTCGCTAGTTTGATTCCCAGTCAGGGCACTTGTCTGGGTTGCAGGCCAGGTCCCCAGTAAGGGGGTACGTGAGAGGCAACCACACATTAATGTTTCTTTCCCTCTCTCCTTCCCTTCCCCTCTCTCTAAAACTAAATAATAAAATCTTAAAAAACAAAACACCAATCTTATACACTTTACATCCTGAGGCTCAATTTTCAAACACTTCAACATTCATGGCTAAAGATAAAATCAGGCCTGTTTTAATGAATTCATTCTTATCTCATGTACCTGATTTAGTATAAGGGTTATAATAATTATCTTTTGTCTCCTGTCCCTGTAACCTGATAAATGTTCCCATTTTGGACTTTCTTAACCCTCAACAATTGGTTCAGCTCAGCCTAAGACTAAGACTTGCCCCATTCCTAGTGGAACCTAATTCAACAGTTCTATGGCCTGCTTTTGTCAGCATTTCTACTCCTATTTCAGCTTTTATCCTGAATCCTATAACTGCTTATCTTGTTCCCTTGTTCCAGCTCCTTAAATGGATCCCCTGCCTGATCTCCAGCTCCTCAGGACTATTGACTTCCTTATCTGCTTATTTTTTAAGGACTAGATTCCTACCCTTGAATTGCTGATCCCTCTCCCATGCTGCCTTTGCTGCCAAATGCCTATCAAGTCTTCTGCCTGTCCTTTTTCCAGCCCACCCTAACTGTCCATTGAACTTAGCTACATGGAACTCTCTTATGATTCAGTGAAAGAGGATTTGGTGGATTCATGAGAACTGAAGCCAGAATGCAGGCAGCTGGTATAGACTTTCTAAGATACCTGACTTTGAAGGAACGCAAAAGAAACAGCATGGTAGCTTATTTTAATGGGAAAAACTTGAGCATATTTATAGGTCAGTAGGAATGATCCAGTTGAGAGGGAGCAGTTGGATATAAAGAGAAAGAACACACATATAACATGAGGTTATGAGGAAGCAGAGAGGTTCCCATTTTCCACTATGAGAACAAAGAGACACAGATAAGAAGTAAGCAGAAGAAGGGAATGAGCAGATGCAAGGATAGATGCCGAAACAAGAGTTGGTAGTTACTGACTGCCTGGGTTTCAATCTCCTGTGAGGCACAATAATGTGAAATATCTTAAGATACTGCATACTGATTTTTCTTTTTCTTTATAGTAGCCCAAACACGTTTCTAAGGCTTGCAAACAAGAAATTTTGATCACAATGTCACTGTATTTCAACTCATCAAACTTTTCATTGTTATTTTTATTTATTTACTTTTAAAAGGATTTTATTTATTTATTTTCTAGAGACACGGGTAGGGAGAAAGAGAGAGAGAGAAACATCAATGTGAAAGAAACACTGATTGGTTGCCTCTCAAATGAGTCCTGACTGGGGACTGAACCTGCAACTCAGGAATGTGTCCTGACCAGGAATCAAACCAGCAAACTTTCACCTTGCAAACAACGCCATACCAACTGAGCCAAACCGGCCAGGCCTCATATCTTTCTTATTTTGTTTATTTATTTTTAAATTTTATTAAACTTATTGGATTGACATTGTTTAATAAGATTACATAAGTTTCAAGTTAGTTTCATAATAAATACATCATTTGTATATTGCACTGTGTGTTCACCACCCAAAGTCTAGTCTCCTCCCACCTATACATTTGATCTGAAACAACAAATTACACAGAAGAAATAATAGCTACTAAGCCTATGGACAGTGGTCTTAGAGAGACTTTTGTGAGCTTGACCCCAAAGGCAAGGTAAGTAAAAGCAAAAATAAATGATGAGACTGTATCAAATTAAAATGATGCTGTACAGCCAAAGAAACCACCAACAAAACAAAATGGCAACCAACAGAATGAGAGTAGATATTGGCAAATAATGCCTCCAATAAGGGCCTAATATCTAATATATATAAAGAACTCATACAACTCAACAATAAAGACATTCACCTTCTTTAGCATTTTCAACTTCAATTATGGAGTTTCCATGCTTTTGTTTGACTAGAAATTTATAGCACAGCATAAGAGGGGAAGAAAACGGATAGCAGGACAATAATTCATATTGTGGCATTTTATGCTTATAAAGCACTTCATTTCTCATCTTGTGGGAACAATTTGGTAAGGAGGGTTTTATTAACCCAATTGTGAACCTAAGGGTAAGGGCTTCCTCACATCAGCCAGCCAATATGGCTGAGTTAAAACCCAAAACAAATCTCCAAATTCCAAATTCAATACTCTATTGGGGCTAAGTAGAATGCTTCAGAGCTAAGAAACTTTTGTCCAGCAGACACCAAGGAACTGTTACAGAATCCTTGAATTTCCAGGGACTTTAGCACCTTGGTATTAAAAGGGGACTCACAGTACTCCTTCTCTAAGAACCCTTTTATTAAGACTTTAGGAAAACTTTATAATGTTGCCAGGTGTCTGAAGAGGACACGTGGGTGACCTTGTCAGGAAGGCAGTGAAGAAAGAGGTCTGGTCCCTGGTGGGGTGGCTCAGTTGGTTGGAGCTTCATCCCACATGCCAAAAGTTTTGATTCCTGGTCAGGGCACATACCTAGGTTGAAGGTTTGATCCCCAGTCAGGATATGTATGGGAGGCAACCAATCAATGTTTCTCTCTCTCTCTCCCCCACCCCCACCCACTTCCTCTCCAAAACCAATAAACATATTCTCAGGGGAGGATTAAAAAAAAAGAGAGAGAAGTTCTAGAGTTCTGGGAAAAGAGATGGAGGAAGAAACAAATTATGAATTTATTGAAAAGGTATTAAAAAACAAATTAAGAAAATAAATATATATTTAGTACCTCAACTGAAATATAAAATTATAAAAAAGGTTGACTATGATTGTGCACAGACAGAAAAGTACAGTGGTATATTATCAGCTGTTTTCGTATTTTGGGTCTGGATCTCTTGGACACAGTTCTGTTTCCAGCAGTTAACAAATGTCCACCCCCCCAACCACCACCCTCCAACTAATATTTACTAAGTATAATATGTGCCAGACTCTACTGAACAGATCTATGGGTATAAAACCGTAACGGGATAAAAATCTAACAAACTCCAAGCTTGTAATAACAGATGTACCACAATTTACATACCTTGGAGAAACACTTGCATACATGCACCAAAAAAATGTTAAAGGAATGTTTACAAAAGTACCATTAGTGGAAGACAACAAACCAAAAGCTGGAAACAGCCCAAATGACACCAACAGTAGAAAAGGTCATTAAGCTTTGGCATATTTTTATGTCATGAAAATGTGAAACCAGAAAAGGCACAGAGTTCAGGCTGCCTGTCACTACCAAACCCAATAAGCAATGACAGCGACTGAATCTTTATGGGTGCTTTATTCAGATGGCCTGTGATCTGAGAAGATGGTGGGTTC
>VMDR010013062.1:0-25536 GCA_007922815.1 Macrotus californicus | reverse complement strand
GAGGAGAAGTTTTAAAGGTACCTTTGCTTCCCATTTGCTGAAGTCTGTTTGCACATCCTGGTTATACATAACATGATTATCTTAAATGTTTTATAAAGGATTAATATTAGAAATAAGATGGTTAGATCTAACTTTCTTCTAGGAAAGGCTTTAAAGACAATTAACTGAACTAGACTCTAATATCCACAATTGTGTTATAGGTTCTATTGAAACACAATGTTTCCCCTAAAATCATCCTCATTTAAATTAAAGATAACAAAATTAGGATTAGTTACTGCTTTAAATTCAGTTTCAATTTGGCCTGATTATTTTCATAAAGACAACAAGAATAGCAATTGATCCTATAGGCTCTCTTAAATGTGCTTTGCTAGAATCTCCCGAGGAATTCCCAGATTGACCTTTAATTATCTTCTCAGGGTGAAAAAGCCAAGCCACATCATTGCTATCAGGTTTTGCCTGCAATATTCAGTTCCTCAAGTTCTCTAGGTCCCCCCACAATATCTTGAGGTCCTTTCTTTGCCACCTCCCATGAAAGAGACCTTTGCTCCGTACCTGGAGAGACTGCCATGAACCATGTGAATAAGCAAGGTACCAGGCTGTTTTCCCAAGGGGCTTTTATTGGCTTCCAAAGTCAATCTCCAATTCTTGGAGCGTTTTAGTGACGTTCAGAGACCAGGCATGTCTTTCTTAAATCTGACATTGACAGTCAGTGTTTGGTTAATAAAATCAGCTTCCAATTGTGTCCTGTTATAAAGAGAACAGATTCTTATTGCATTCATGCCAACAAACACATTGCTATGAAAATAATAATGCTCGCTTATTAAGAGTTTTCAAATTCTGCAGGGATGAAGTAGGAAAAAAATATAAATGCTTCCATATTGCTTATCAAGGTATAATTCACCAAATTGCTCAAAGGAAGAAAAAAAAAACGTTTTGTATATCTGGGAAACAAAAATATTTAAAATCATCAATATTTTAAACAAAGTCATAAAAATATTGATTCTCCTCAGTTCACTCAATCCTGTAACCAATTCTTGCTTACCTTGCCTATTTGCCAGGATTTCCATGAACCCAGCTGCTCCTTAGTGTTCTCTGTCTTCATCTGGTACAAAGGTGTGACCTGAAAACTTGTTCTCAGAAAGCTATGCTCTAGAGTGAGTCCGTGTCCTTCCCATGAACCTTTCTGAAGATGTGACACACGTGCAAACTCATCACAGTGAAACAGTGACGGTCTGTAAATGACAAAAAAATATTTAAAGTGACACTTTTGTAGATCTGATTATAACGTAATTGACAAAGAAATTTGCCTTTTTATAAAAATATTTTAAGATAATAATCAGAATTACAAATGAAGGTATATCAGAACTTTGTAGATTTCCAAATAAGGAATCAATCCATTTGTTCGCCACTGTCAATTGTACCTGGGGCTCCTGTGGGAAAATAGCAATTGGTTTTGAAAAATCAAAGGCCTCTTCATTCACATTCAAAAGCACCATACCTCTCCACCACCTATCTAGGTGCCTCTCCTTCTCTCTCATTTCTCTTTTCTTCACACTCATTTCCCTTACTGAGTTTAGGACAACCCTTCCCACCGTGTCCTTCCTCCCTGCACTATGCACATTGATTCTCACCTCTAATGAATGGAGTTAATAACTACTGGTCACTGGATAAGTCCCCAGTAAAGTAAAAAGTGAACCATTCTAATGCCTAGATAACATACCCTTATACAAGTGAGATTGTTTTCATTTCATTGTTATCAACAAAATTGAAGAAGACTCCTTTGAATTGTCAGATAAAAGATTATAAAAATAATTTTGATGGTAGATCACTGTGTGATTTTTGACATTTAACTCAGGAGATAAAAAATTGAGTAAAACATAACAGAACTCCATCCCTTTACATCAAATGATTCCTCAGCACTTAAATGCATTAAAAGGTAAATAGAGCCCTGGCTGGTGTGGCTCAGTGTATTGAGTGCTGGCCTGTGAACCAAAGGGTCATCAGTTCAACTTCCAGTCAGGGCACATGCCTGGGTTGCAGGCCAAGTTCTCCAGTAGGAGGCATGCAGGAGGCAACCACACATTAATGTTTCTCTCCCTCTTTCTCCCTCCCTTCCCCTCTCTCTAAAAATAATAAATGAAATCTTTAAATAAATAATAAAAAATGGTAAATAGAATTGAACTGATGCTGAATCCTGTTTCACTTTGGTATTAAGTAATATTCATCCAAGCTTATATAAATTGAGAAAAAAATATATTTCATTAAGACGTGTATTCCTGATAACATTTTACTTGTTTTGTCCAATAATTACTTTTCAAAATTGTACACATAGCTATATCACTTTGATCAACTATGTGCAGCTAAGTATTTTAAGAATAGCACAATACAGAAAAATAATTTAATAGAGTTTCGTGTTTACAAAAGAAATAATTTCTTATAAAATTTAGTTTAGAAATGTATTTGTAGCATAATACATTAGGATAAAATCATGTGAGGGAAGTGGAATGGAAAAACTTCACAAGGAGAAAAAGAATTATAGAAAATGTCCAGTAAAGAGTATGTTCATGTATCTTTTAAACAGATGATGGTGGGTATCAAACACTATGGTATTTAGATTCCATTGTATTTATTTAAAAACATAATAAAGCACTTGATATTTATGTGTGAATATTTACAATATGCTGGAAATTATGTCTCTGCAACTATTTAAACTAATACTGAATCATTTTAGATAATGGTCTATGAATACATAAAGGGATGTGTAGTTTTTCATACTTAAATTAGGGGATTCATGAGCAAGAAAATTTGAAGACCACTGGTATGCAAAGATGGACAAGAAGCCAGTTTAGAAGAAATGAGTCGATGTTTTTGAGGATGAATGCCACCTTTGCATCAATGTGGAGACCCTGCATTCAGCAGCATGGGATCTTACAGGATTCCTTGTTATTCCTTGGGCAGAGGACCTCATTTTTCAAAAGGTGAGTCATGCATAATCATGAAAAGAACTGTAAAATTGTATTTAGCATTTTTCTAACACATACATAAAAATTGTTAGAACGAAAATAAAATTTGACTTTCTATCTTTTAATACTGTAGACATTATTTCTTTATTATATACTAGTGTCTCATGGGTCACCATCTTGGTGCGCTATTTTAGTCTAACTCATTACCATGTGCTTTGTACCTTATACATTGCTTGACATGTAGGAGATAGCTAATAATTGTTCAGTGTAATTAAAATTAAGTAAGATAAAGGCCAATCAGTCCTTTGTGTTTTAAAAAGGAGGGACTACAATATGAATTAATACGTTCAATTCTAGAGTAGAGAGCACTGACTAATACTTCATTCCATAACCACCAGTTAGCATCTTCAACTCTGCCATGTTCAGCTGGCCAAGGTGGGAACGCTGATTACCTGTCCCTTTTCTATGCCCAGATTGAGAGGCTGTGGGTGCTTAGTTCTAAATGGGGACTTTTCAAGTCTGCAGGGTTTGTAGGTTTCTGAAGTTTGTGCTGAAACTGTAGCCTCTACCAGGGGTGTCCGACCCGGGGCCCAAAGGCTGCGTGTAGCCGAGTGCCTGTGAATGCAGCTCCTAGCTTACAAAATTGTAAGTTTACTTAAAAGCTTTTCTTCGCTCATCAGTTTTCATTAGTATTTGTATATTTAATATGTGGCCCAAGACAACTCTTCTTCTTCCAGTGTGGCCCAGAGACATCAAAAGGTTAGACACCCCTGCAGATTGTAAAATCCATGATCGTTCTGGGAAGGTATAAAACTCTTTTCAATGCACACAGTACAGGAAAAAAAGCAAAATTAAGCTTGCAGATATATTATTGAAATATAAATGTCAACATATCCTCAATTGGGTATGAGCATTCACAGACATGGGTTCAGGTACCAGGGGTGCTAGGAGCATTCAAAAAGCAGAAGTGCAAGCAGTTTTGTCCCAGGCTTGCAAATGTGCTTAGCACAGGTTCTGTCAAACCCTCATTCACAGAACCCAATTTGAGTCATTCTGTTTAAAAAAGCTGTCAGCATCCTTTTTCTTATTTTCCACCAAAAAGAGACTGTATCCTTGAAATTGCTGTTATATAAAATTTTCTCCATTCCTACCTTCAGCCTCCCACATTTCTGCCCTAAAATTGATTCCAAACAGCAGCCAGAAAATGTACCCATGGAAGGTGTATTCCGAGCCAACCCAGTCTTCCTAAAAAACAAGCAACCCCTTTGCTCCTGCAATCCTGCATGGTCGTACCATCAATAGCCCACTGTCCACGCCCGTGTGCTTTCCATCTGCACTTCTACAAGGTTGGAGAGGCCACTCTTTGTCAAAATGATTTCACCAGCCTGGAGGTTCACAGATACCTGAATACAGGTCAAGGTGCCTCTAAGTTTTGTATGTACAGTTAATTCTTTATTTTCCTAAAACGGCTAAGTAAGGAGTCAGAAAGTGGAGCAGGAGAAATGAACACCATGCTCAGTTAGTTTGTGAGGATGATAAGCCTACAACCAAACTTTGGGCTTGTTTCTGAGCTTTTCTGTGCTTTTAGGAAAGTGCTTTCTTAAAAGCGTCCCTGTGAACATACTCACCTCCCCAGCACGCTGGAAGGCAGGGTTTCATAAATAGCCTGAATCCAGTTCTAGTTCCTGTACCACTGGTGTGCTCAATAGCCTCTGTATTTGAGTAACGCGTTTTGGTAAACATGTTAGGTGGTGTTGACCTTGTTAGAAGACCAGACAAAGGCAGCGTTTCCAGCCCTAAGAGGATAAAGAGAACTCAGTGTTCTTTACAGATAATGCCTTCGAATTTACAAATATTCAAGGGTGGAAAAACACCTCCGTCAGTAACCTCTTGATGGCATCTACAGATAGCTTTCCCTCTAAATATTTTATTAGCCAAATCAGAGCATTCATTTACATCCTCAGTAAAAAAAAAATGGATTTAAAGTCAGAAGTTCAGACTGGTAACAAGTCTGCCTGCGACGCTGCCAAGTAATAGAAATCCGTAGAAAGACACAGCCAGTATGGTCTTGTTGAAGTCGGAGTTATCTGCTTTTATTTCTCTCTCCCAGTGTAGACTGTGAATTTCTTGAAGTCACGGAAGGTGTCTCGTTCTTACTTGTTTTTCAATGTTTAACACAAGTGATTATGAGTGAGAAATAATGATGAACATAACGGCAATACATTGACAGCTTCTTATGCACGAGGCACATGATAGGCATCTTATTCAATCTTCACCACAACTCTAAGAGGTAGTCATTATGATGTTCATTTTTCAATGTGGAATCTGAGATTTAGAGACATGGAGCACCTCAGCCTGGATCACCGGTTGAGTGAATGTCAGCATTAGGATTTGAATCTCCATTTGCCTGATTCTAGAACACATACTCTGTTTACTACAACTGCAAGATGAAGGTCATCCTGGAGGGGAGCCCTGCTTTCTGAGTTATGGTGGCATGGAAAGGGGTGCAAAGGGGTTGATGAGAAAATTTAGTGCATTTAGTATCTTGTTGGTCACCACCCCCCAGGGCAAGTGCAGAATTTCATCCTTGCCTGAATTTCTGTATCTTTTACCCAGGCAAGTCCTGTGACTGTGGACAGTCAGAAATGTTTACCAGGCTGGTTTACTATAAAACATAACTTATTTATAGAGCAAAGCATGACTTAAAGAACATGCCTTGTAGATTCTGATTTAGTGAGAAAACTGAAGGCATTACAGAAAAGGAGCACCTGCAGATGCTGTTTCATTCAGTATTATTTTTTTCCCATGATTTGTGGATTTATTTATATGAAAATTCTAAAACGTACATAAATTATAAAGTTATCAATTTAATTAAATAGTTACACACTTCATTTTGAAAAGAATAAAAATATATAGAATCAAGACCGTTCCAGAAAACGGAGAAAGCACGAACATTACACGTGAAGACCCTTCACGGTGCAGTTGCAGTCAAGTGCTGTAGGATGGACTCCACACGTATTTCAAAGCAGCACATCTGTGACTTCAGCCAGCATCTGTCCTCCTGACAGCGAAACCGCATTCCCAAACTTCTTGGCTTTGCTTGGGGTCTAGGCTAGCCCATTCATTAGTCAGCATCAATGAAAAATCCCTCTTTGTGATGACGCTGAGTGGATTTCATTTAATTGAGGGAATTCAACAATGATTTATGGAGCATCTACTGCAAGATCTGAGCTGGGCATTGTGGAGGAGACAAAGATAGTACATCTCTCCCTGAAGACTCTAATAAAATGGTCACAGATTGAAGATTAAATCAGAATACAATGTGTTGTATCAAAAGTGAGTGGCACAGACAGTGCATATTAGAGACTCCTTTATCCTGCTTTATATTTTCCTCATAGCACTCTTTCTTAAGTCACTATATAGACATATATAGACTTATGTATGAATATAATTTTGTCACCCAGATGTTTGTTTCCCCATAGGATTTTATGCTCAGTAAGAGTGGAGACTTGTGTTTCACTCACCATCAAATCCACAACACCTACAACAGTGCCTGAAACATAGTAGGTGCTCAATAAATATTGGTTGAATAAGTGAATGAGTTTGGAGACTAGAGAAATTACTATAAGCAGAGCTGATTAAAGAGCAAGAAGCCTTTGATTTAGTTCTTGAAGAATGAAGCTGATCTGGGTAGAAGCAGAGAGACGTTTCAGCAGTGAGATTTAACAAGCGCAGGTTTGAGAGCCATGATGAGCTGGGAGTAGACTTGCCTGCTCATAAGGTATGTTTCCTATTGTGGGTTATTTAGCCATAGGTTTCACTGGGGCTGAGCTGACCAAGTAAGTAAGTAAGGAGCTTCCTCTGGAGCACAGGCACTAGAAATAATTGGGAGGCTGAGTTACTCATGTCAAAGCAATTTCTGTTTCCCCAAGTTTGTGGCAGCCTGTCTGCTCTTGCCATCGCGACTTTGTCATAGCTCCCTTGACTGCATGTCCCTTGTCTCGCCTATAGCCAATGGTAACAAGACCTGCGTCGAGCAGACTGTCAGCACTGACGGGCTCAAATGTTGCACTCCACTGAAAGTGACACTTGCCTACTAATATGTTTTGTAGAAAAACCCTTCAGAGCAAGGACACTGTCTCTTTCGGTGTGTTTTAATTCTTATAATTCCCCGCATCCTCACCCACATGGTAGATGACTCATCTATCTTGATTCTGCTCCCTAAGCACCTACAAAGATTGATAATCAGTGATTCAGAGTTCAAAAGCCCAGCACATCCTTTACAATCCACCAGATACATCTGAGTAAGACTCTGTGTGGCTGACTGACTTTGTCATTGAGGTCATCTTCAGCGGGGATTCAGTTGGAAATTCTAACTTTTGGGTGATCTAAGTATCCTATGTCTCAACTTGGACTTTATGTAGAAACTATAAAATTATTAATTTGCTGAAATTTTTTACATTACTTCTTGCCCTTGGGGTTCTATCAAGTCTGATTTTTGCTTCACATTCTTGCCCAAAGTTTTAAAAATACTTGTTAGGAATCATTTATATTTTACTTAAAGAAATAAAAATTTTCAGCATATATTAGGGCTCTTGTTAATTTTTTAACAGACCCTTTTCTAAATGGATTTCTCTAAGCGTTCAGATATATAAAACATCAGAATTGTTCTGATAGAGAAGGGGACACACAGTGCCCCCTGCTGGTTTTCTGCTTTTCCTCTCCACCCGCCCCAATGGCAGGTATCATTCTTAAACCCACTGAACACAATCTGATAACCACTGAATTAAAGCGGCAAAAGAATACTTAACTGGGCCATCAGAAGAATAGCTGTTCATCCAAGGTTCTCCATGTAGTGTATGTGCCCCAAATATGCACTTACTCCCCGATTAATTATGCCACAATAGCGCACTTATTCTTTTGAAAAACTCCCTCCTTGTGCTGGGAATTTAAGGTGGGAAATTATAGTCTACATTATGTTCCAAGTAAACATAGAGTATCCTAGCGACAATATAAAGGATTATTGTGAAAAAACAAGCTTTGCACAAACTTGCACAATTCTGTAGGTTTTTCCCGAACTCTCCACATTCCAGTCATATAGTAAACACTCACTGTCAGGACACAAAACAGACGAAGGAGCTGAGTTAGGAAATATTAACATAGTGCTTTGCCACCAGGAGCTCTATGCTTTGTAACTGCCGGTTAATTGTCAGAACCCTGCTGGTCAGTGAGGCTCCTCCTGCTCTGTACAGATGGTGCGGTGTGGCTGTGGAGACTGCTGTGGGTGACACCATGTGACAGGCACGGGGTGAGGCTGGAGTCAGGCTTGGTTCTGGCCCTTTGGTCCTCTCCCAGAGCCATGTTCCTTTCATGTCACCTACAGTTGGAAGTAGCCAGCATTGCCTACTACTAGTCATATTTAAAATAATAAACCCACATGTAAAAATGCTAGTGTAAGGTGTGCATAAGAATTTTCCCAAGACAGCATGTAATTAATTAAATTTGGCAACGGAGAGGCTCTGTGTTGGGGTGGGGGGTGCATAACTTGAAAAGAAGAGCCTTTGGATTGAGAGAAGAAAATAGTAGAATATATTAAAACTTGTATAGCATTTTACAATTTTCCTACTTTTGTATTTTTATAATGTACATATTATACTATTGCAGCACCACAAGTACATTAATTTATGAATCTATACATGTACATGTATAAAGGTGTATTCTAGAAAGATTTCACTAATGGGATGTGAGCACTACACATAACTCCCACTGCAGAAAAATGAGATTCTTGTTTTATTGTCCAGTAGCTCAGATGAATACAATTCCAAAGAGAGAGGTGTTGGGACAGCATTAAGATGTTGTTACCAAGAGTCCTGGGTTCAAATCTCAGCTTGACTGCTGACCACATGGGTCATCTAGGACTAGCTGATGTCTCTGAACATCACCTTTCTCCCTTGTGAAAAAGGGATAATTACCCCCATGATTTTGAATGAGGTAATTTACTTAAAGTGCATACTAGAGTGATTGGCACAATAAATAATATCTATTATCATTCGTAAAATCCACTCTTCAAGTTGTCTTTGAATCTGCCACATTTTCAGCTGTGCCGATGGAACATGGTCACATTAAAAAAGTAAATAATGTCTTGTCCCTTTAATTAGAGAAAGATGTGTGTTTTCTTGTCCTTTTCGATTCTTGGACCATAACATCTGTGTCCTGTGTGTACTCATCTCTGGGCTGAGGAAGAAGGACCTTTGCTTCTTGTCTCCATGGGGCTCAGCTCCGCTCAGCCACAGCTGGATTAATGCATGCCCACGTCCACGTTTCAGGACTCATTAAGAGAAGAAAAGTCAGCTCACACTATGTGGTTAAGGATAATGGAAATCTGCTTCTTAGAAGTCTTCCAGAGAGAAAGTTTCTTAATTACTTGCTTTCGATTAAAATGAAGGGAAGTAGAAGCAGTTCTAAAGCAAGACTGTGACTGGCTTTTCCTGAGCCTCGTGTGGGAGTGTGACTATTAGGAAGCAATTTCCTGCTTACCTCTGTCTGAGTCTCAGACAGTATACAATCAGACTAATAAACAAGGAAGTCACCTCATATACTCAGTACTTTTTAGAAGAAGGTAATGTTATAAGTATGTAGTTTACCAAGGAAAAATTGTATCAGATCAGCTTATTTCATTGAAAGGGGATAACTAGGCCACTTAGTCAAGGAACTGCTGTAGACATAGACATAATGGATCTGATTATTTAAAACTTTTGCGGGGTATGTTCTGTCCACTTTGTTGCCAGCGTGGGGAATGTGGCGCTGCCTGTGAGATAAGTAGGCAGGTAGGGTCGTGACCTGACCCGGTGCAGACAGCACAGGAGGTTAGGCGGCAATGCCCTGAGTGATTGTTTTCGGGGAGAGGGCTAGCGGTGTAACGGTTTTTTTCACGGTAGGGGAATTCATTTCTAGTTTGGACTCTAAGAAGAAAGTGATTCTTCTGACTTTAGTATTTAAAATCCTCCTCGGGCTACTGTAGGTTTCAGAAAAACCTGACTGATTCAGAAAGAAAGCACACACATAGGCAATGCAGATCAGAAGAGATCTCAAGCTGCATCGTCATGCAATCCACTTGTTTATGAAAGGATCAGTTCTTCCATAGCAATCAACTGATAAAAATGGGGTACCACAGTTAAAAGATGTTTCCAGGACATATCTGTACAAAATGTGATAGCTTATCTAAAATTGGATGGCATAAGAATAATATAATGTTCAAGGGAGGATCTAGAATCAAAATAGCTTCTGCCTAGGGAGGTATGAGAGGGACTCAGAAAGGTAAGGCCAGGCAAACTCCCTTAGCCCACAGTCAGGCCCGCACAGAGGCTTATGTAAGTTCCTGTGGCCAAGGGGCACGGGGTGCCCTCAGGGTTAAAGGATACTCTCCAGGTAAGGGATTGTGTGACTGCAAGTACAAAGTGAGCCAATGATGTGATTTGACCACCAGAAGCTTATTCAGGTTACTCCACATCCATAGAAACACAGTGTCCAGCTCAAATGAGTTAATAGTCTCACTTATGTGTACATTGATCAGCCCAAACTGGAATATTATGGTTAATTCTGGACATCAAGGCCTGGCTGTTTTAAAGGAGGTAGCCTAAGTGGTCAGAGAACTCTGGGCAATGGCCTATGAGGAGCATGTATAATGGTGGGGATGCTGAGCCTGGTGTGGAAAGAGAAGATGTAGGGGCACTAAGCTCACCATTTCCAAACACCTGAGAATCTCTGTTATATGGAAGAAAAGTAGACCTGGATGAGTGGGTGGGCACTGCAGAAAGACAAATTTTAGCATAACATGCTGAATAGCTTTTAATTTTAGAGCTCTCCAAAAACAGAGTAAACTACCGTAGGCTGAAGTGAAAGCAGAAGGAACACATGGTAGAAATGTCCAGAAAATTAAGTCTGTTCTGCTCTGACCTGTGTTTCTTCTAAGCGTGACTTAGCTCACACTCAGTTTCCCACTAGCAAGATGATGTCAGTGTGTGTAGACCTTATGTTGGATCCTCCGTGGCTCTCATCAGCCCTTCAAAGTTTGCACCGTCAAGCAATGGTGGCAAAATGCCCCAACGCTGCTGAAGGTGGAAAGCCATGGAGCGATTCAGTGCAGCCTCCAGCGTGAGCAACTCCAGCTTCGTCTTCATGGCCCAGGTTGCTCATGCATTCCAGCTTAGAAGAGCTTGTTGTGTGGGTCTCCCCGGTCTTTGTGATATTCCCCCACCAAACTAACTCTACCTTTTTTAAAAATGATATTTTTTATTTATTTTATTACAGCAACTTTACCTTTTTTTAAGGTTGTCTTTTTTTCTTTTTTATTGAATTTACTGAGGTGACACTAGTTAACAGAATTATACAGGTGCCAGGTGCACAATTCTACGACACATCATCTGTGCACTGTGTTGTGTGTTCACCACCCCAAGTCTCCTTATCCCCCCTTGATCCCCCCATACCTTCCCCAGCCCTCCTCCCCCACAAACACCACACTGTTGTCCCTGTCCCTGAGTTTTCTCTCTTTTTTTCTCAATCCCTTCACACCCCCAGCCCCCAGCCCCCACCCCAAGGTTAAGTCATATTTACTGTACACTATATTTACTTCCTGAGGATTTAACATTTTAAAAACCATGCCAGTGTTTTTCTGTTGTTATTACTTTTGTTAATGCCCCAGTCATCAAGGTGTGTATGTTTTCAGTGGTCTGCCCCTGTGTATCTTTTGCCCATTAGCTTGAACATTTTTAGAGTGTGATTTGGAAGAATAAGTGGTGACAGAACAGAATTGTCTCTGTGGGTGAGGGACTGGATTTACAGCAAAGGCTCTCAAGCCTGCCTGCATATCCTAATCACCTCGGGAGCCTTAAACACTCCAAGTTCCTGAGGGCATCCTGAGAGCAGGACCCATGCCACTGTTTTTTTAACAAGCTCTTTACAGCCAGCCTGGAACCAACTGAGAAACTGTGATTTGAAATCACTAGATAGATGACCTCTTAGCTCTGCAGTTCTAAGAGGCCACCTGCCTCCCCTGACGTCTGTTGAGATGAGACACACGCTATCCTTGAAATAAAGTAGCAACATAAGCATTCCAGAGTTGACATGGGCAGTTGCCCCCACTGCAGTGAACTTCAGGAATCCAGCCCAGTCTGTGCGTTAGCTGTAGGAATTTTGCAAGATAAGCATCTCTTGTTGAAATAGCCTTCAAGCCTTCAAGTCACAAAATTTTTCATACCACTAAAGTTCTCAAGAATAGTGTGTGTGTGTGTGTGTGTGTGTGTTCGGCTATTTTAAAAGGTGAGTTAACCTTTCTGCCAGGCAGTCAGAAACTTAAACACATTAGGGACCTTATGAGGCCAGAATGCAGA
The DNA here is from genome assembly GCA_007922815.1 of Macrotus californicus. Classification (NCBI taxonomy): domain Eukaryota; kingdom Metazoa; phylum Chordata; class Mammalia; order Chiroptera; family Phyllostomidae; genus Macrotus; species Macrotus californicus. The sequence continues at coordinate 13,184 of VMDR010013062.1, read as the reverse complement.
TGGGGAGTAGGACGTTAATTTGCGATTATTTTACCCCAGTGAGCAGGATATTTTGACATTATTGAAAATCTTTACTTACGAGAACTGTTACTAGGAAGGATGAAAGGGGGAAGCAGATCAGCAAGAAGTCGTGTGGGCTTTGCAGCTGGTCGCAGGTCTGGGGCTTGCCTAAGCCACTTTTATGGCCATTAATTTCAATATCCCAATTATAAAATTTATTTCAAAGTCCCTCCGGACGGCATCTGCTCCCCACTTCGATCGTGCCTTCCCCTCAGTAACTGTACTTCCCACTGTGACTGCTTAACAGATGATTTTAAGCAGGCAGATCTTGAACTTTCCACACTAAATAGGAATCTAACTTTCTCGAAAGTAATCTATAGTAGTGAAATGTTTTCTTAGTCTTTTATTAAAGCATAAAGAGGCAGCTGAGGTATAGGCCTACTGCTGTCGAATCTTGGTAAGAGAGATGTCAGGAGGTTTAAAGAAGGAGAACGAGAAAAACCTGATACAAAGCTGTGCGTCAGTACTTTCTGCAGATTACAGGGTATTTATAACCCATCCCTGGTTGTCGTGTGTGCAGGCTTCTTTTGTAACCCTCCCTTGCGTACCTGAGATGCCTGGCAAAACAAATTTAAAACAGGAACTTTAACTCGCAACTCAAAGATGAAAAATATTCCTTTTAAACATTTCCTTGAAATGACTAGGCCTGTTCAACATCTGCCCTCAACTGCCAAAGAATTAGAATCTCATTAGAATGGTGAGTGATGGATTCTGTAGTGAGGGACATGGCGCTTTGCAGAGTCCTCACCTCTTGCCTTGGTTTCTTGGCTTTGTCTTCATGACAAAGAGCCATACCCGCATGGTATCCCCAATCATTTTCTAGAAAAATACAAGTACAAAATCCTACTGTATTGGATACATTTGTGCAAGTAATAAAGATGGCTGAATCTATCACTTGCAATAATAATTAATAATAATAACAACAATAATAATGGAATGGAAAAAGGAGTGGAAGCAAGTCCCAGGCGGAAACAAAAATCCCTGCTACCCTCCACTCTAAGCAAGAGACTGAGGTAAACACAGTTTTTACTGAACCCCAAATTCTCTTAAATGAGCAAGACTGAATCAAAGCTTTTAGTGGTCTCTAGTCTACTTGATTGAAAGACTCTAACTAGGAACAATCAATGAGTGATTTCACAGGAAAGTCACTAAAAATATAAATGAGCAAATAAGAGGAGAGGAAGAATTGGGAGGGAAAGAAGAGCAGATACAGAGAACAAGGATGGAGAGAAAAGAAAGTATCTGATGTAGTGCACAGCAACATCTTAGAAACGTCATCGGAGAATGACTGTTCCCCTTCTGGGAAATTAAATGAAATATCAAACATTTGGTTGCCCTTTTTCTACTGTGTGGTGACTTTCTCTGTTGTGGTACATTTTCTTCCAGAGTGTTACCACATTATTAGCAAGCACTTAGTAGCTGCTCAGTTAGTTGAGGAAGAGGGAGTGATAGGGTAATATTCGCTTTTTTATTTTCAAATATATTTTATTTTATTTTTGAATATTTTATTCACATGTGTTATGAACTGAATTGTACCCCCAAAACTCATATGTTGAAGCTCTAAGCACAGTGTGACTATAGATAAAAACTTCAAAGAGATAATTAAGGTTAAATGAGGTTATAAGGCTTTGGTCCTAATCCAACAGGACTGGTGTCCTTGAAAGAAGAGGAAGAGGTACCATGAATGTACACATTCAGAGGCCGGTGAGCACCCAGTGAGAAGGCTGCCATCTGCAAGTCAGGAAGAGAGTTCTCAGCAGAGACCAACCCCGCTGACACCTTGACCTTGGACTTCCAACATCCAGAACCATGAGAAAATCATTTTATTTTTTTGTTTAAGCCATCTCATCTGTAGTGTTCTATATGGCAGTCTGACCAGACTAATACAGTAAGGTTCAAAGATTAAAAGCTAAAATGAAGAGTTTTCTTCCAACCCTTGCCTCTTTCTCACATGATTATATCCTGTCCTGCCTTCAAAACAGGAGGTAGAACACTACTGAAAAACGTCCTTGTAGACTCGTTGCTAACGTATCGGTGGTGATATAACCGAAGGAAGTGGCTGTGCTACAGTGATGTCCTTTTGTCCTAACCCTGTGGTAACTTCCAACGGTTTTTATTTTAGAAAGTAGATTAAACATCAATTTTGTCTTCCAGGTTGTTAGCAGCTATTGGGACTATGGATGTGCTTCCCACTAGTGTCTGCTCCACTGATTACCCAGTTTGTTAAAATTGCTTGTAAAATAGGAGTCAGTAAAATCAAGCAGCCAAGCTATTCTGTATGAGGGAAGCTTTGGTCTTTCTTTGCCTTTGTGTGTGTGTGTGTGTGTATGTGTGTGTGTGTGTGTGTGTGTGTGTGTTGTACCACAGTTTTAATTTTTATTTATTTTTAATTGTCACCCAAGGATTTTCTAAAAATTGATTTTAGAGAGAGAGAAGGGCAGGGAGAGAGGAGAGAGAGGAGAGAGAGGGAGAGATCCATGTGAGAGAGAAACATCAATCCGTTGCCTCCCCAACCTGCCCCAACCAGGGATCAAACCTGCTACCTAGGTGTGCACCCTCACCAGGAATCGAACCCACAAACTTTTGGTGTATGAGATGACTGTCCAACCAATTGAGCCACCTGGCCAGGGCTCTCTTTTACCTTTCCAGAAGTCTTTGTTTCCTAGTTTCTGGCTGTATTCTGGAAGTTGGGTTTGCCAGAAAAGTAATGTCTAGTTAGTGCTCTGTATTCACAACTGACCAGCCCTCCTCTGATTGCACGGTCAAAATTTGCTGGCTTTGCCGGAGCTGGCATCAGTTTGCCTACACATAGAGTTAGGGGTCTGTCATTTCTTGCCTTTGAGAATTTTACAAATGTCCACTTCTGAACCTGTAAGTTCTGTGCTGCTCCCCAATGACTTGATGTCCTTCCCTAATCAGTATTATAGAAAACTAGTTGGAAAAATATCCTAAAAATTAAATGAGGGTATCCTTTATTTCTGCGTGAGCTTTTCCTTTAGACAAGCACGTGACATCCTCTGGAAAGCTCACAGTGGGCTGAGCTCGGGCTGAGGGCCAGAATCTGACGGCCCTTTGGACTTGCTGCCCACAGACATTGTCACTACCACAGATTAAAATCAGAAGACAATGCTCTCGAATGCTCACTTGCAGTCCAGAAAGCGGACAGAATTTTCCGGTTCCTGAGTTCAAACTTAACCATACAACGGAATAGGACTGTTTCCCCATTCTTTCCACTTAGGAACACCAGCCAGGCCTAGACATGCTGTTAGTCCTTGGACACATGTGTCCGGAATCTGACAAATCTGAGTTCAGCTCTTGATTCCAGTGCCGACTGGCCAAATGACTGCATTCAACTTCCACATCTGACTTTATTTATATGTGAAATAAAGATAGGGTTTTACTAGTAGGTTTGAGGACTAAGTGAGATGATGCACATGCAGAACTTTGGAGTGTCTTGCGGTGTCGTAAGTGCTCAGTAGTTGTGCTTCATTAATCTCCTGCTGCCCAGTGTCCAGCACAGATTCACCAGAGGTCAGCAACCTTTTGGCATTGAGATCAATTTAGGATATATTAAATATTCATGAGTCACTTTAAAAATGGAAATTTAAAGTATATTTAAGTCCCTTGGAAAGAATGAATGTCTATACAAATTAAATTACCTATTTTATTTAGTACAAGAGTGTCTGTGGAAAATGGCATGCTTATTATCCACAAGAATTATGCCGCTGCTCTCTAATTTTTTATCCTGAAATGAGTTCATGGGCCAAAGGGGCCACTTCGATCAGGGGTTGCTCAACTCTCAACACCTTGCTAAAAGCTGCCAGAATTTGACTGAAGACAATGACCCATGTCTCGCCATCATCAATAAATCAGCAGGTAGCACATGAAAACATACCACATATATTTAATATTATTGCTTCAACTCCTGTGTCTTCTCACAACACTAAGCACTTTGTTTAACAAGACCACATCCTTTTTATTTAAATGAGTGTATAAGAAACCTTTTTACAACGGTGGTCTAAGACCCTGATCATGTCAGAGAATTTTTTTTAATTGCATTTTTTTTCCATTACCATTTAGTCCCCTTGTGCCCCCTCCCCCATAGTCACCGCACTGTAGTCCAATCCACGAGTTCTTTTTCCTTTTTGTTCAGTCCCTCCACTCCCTACCCTTCCCCCTTTAGCTGTCAGCCTGCCTTCTATCTATGAGTCTGTCTCCATTTTCCTTGTTCATTCAGTTTGTTCATTAGGTTCCACTTAAATATATTTTAAATTTCCATTTCTAAAGTGACTCATGAATATTTAATATATCCTAAATTGATCTTAATGCCAAAAGGTTGCTTACCTCTGGTAAATCTGTGGTATTTTCTTTCTCCCACTGGTTTATCTCACTGAGCATAGTCTTCTCCAGGTCCATCTGTGCTGTCACTAAGTGTAAAACTTTCTTCTTTTTTATGGCCGAGTAGTATTCCATTGTGTAAATGTCCCGTAGTTGTTTTATGCACTCATCTACTGATGGGCACTTGGGCTGCTTCCATACCCTTTTGCACTGTTGGAGGGAATGCAGACTGGTGCAGCCACTGTGGAAAGCAGTATGGAGATACCTCAAAAAATTAGAAATGGATCTGCCTTTGACCCAGCAATCCCACTTCTGAGAATATACCTGAAGGAACCCACAACACTAATTCAAAAGAACATAAGCACCTCTATGTTCATATCAGTGTTATTTACAATCATCAAGGTATGGAATCAGAGAATTATTAAAATGCAGATTTTTGAGGCTGGACTGGTCCTGGGAATATGCATTATTAGGGCCCTAGAATGATACCAAATTTAGAGAATTGTTGTCCTAGAACATACAGAGGTCAGCTCTTCAAGCCTCTTTCTTTAGCCTTCTGTTTTTCCTTTTGCACATTTTCCAAGCAAGAAGCCACTGTAGGAATGTTAATCTCGCACAGTGATTTCAAGCCCCAGGCCCCACCTGTCTGAGCTTTCAAAGTGGGATTCTGATTCCAACAGTGTGGCCGAGTGAGGCTCAGATCATTCCGGTGTTTCTGCAGGGATCTGATAATCCTGATTTTATTAAAGCTTTTGTGGTGGCTAAATAGTTTTTCTGAATAGAAGGCAAATATTTTTGTGTGTGAATTATTTTCTTCAAAAGTAGATTACAGTATGTTTTACCTTACTGTGGCCTTAGGAAACAAATCTGGCCTCAAACCTTTATCTGATGGACTCCTTGACACTCAGAAGGATAATGAAACATCTGGAATCTTCATGAGCAACCTAGAAATTTGTTTTGCAAAAATTTCTTAACACTCTAGGATCTGGATAAGCAATCCCCATTTCCTGTGCCGAGTGAAATCAGGAAGCTGTCCTAGTGCCATAGTGAAGACTTGAGTAATCTGTGGCCCCGCCTCCACAGCCAACGGCCTTGGAGAGGCACATTCCACTTTGCCTTAGCATGCCTTCTCTTCCCCACCCTGGTCGTCCTCCCTGGCGACCACCTCAACTGGCTCACCTAATTAAGTTAAATGATGTGGCTTCTATGTAGCTGGAGGGCCTCAATTATCTTAAAACCTCCACTGGCTTCTTATTGGGTACTTTCTACAGTGACATAGGTGAGGACAAGGATAGTTTTCTGAAGGTCCTTATCAAACTGGAGCTCTTTTAAAATCACTCATGGCTCAACACTCAACCTCTCAGTAGTTTTAGGTGTTCTTGTTAGAAGGAAATCCAATGTTCAGCAATTGTTTATTGAGTCCTAGTTCTCAAAGAATGAGAACAAATAAGGCTTAGGACTTCTCCTGAAATCATGAGTGGGAAACAAACACTTACTTTTGTGGCTGTGATACAGCATGATAAGGGCCGTACTCTTAGGTGTTGAACAATGTACTGTAGGAGCCCCATGCAGGAGATGATTTCGTCTGCCTGGGGGGTGAGAGCAGTGGTGGAGGCTCAGGGAAAGTGTCACATTCAAGGTGACAGCTGCATTTTGGTTGGAGATGTCTCCAATGTTTGAAGGCATCTTTTTGTTTTACAGTGTAGGGGTTAAGGGGATGAGTGGTGGGAGAAATGTCTACTTGTTGACTTTCCATCTTCTGTGGAGTGCTTGACTTCTAGGAGTTGAAAGTTGGCATTCTACAATTTCATTTAAGATCAGTCTTATGGTTTTCAATTGTCAATACTTTTAAATGTCCCAAGTGATCTTTCACACTTCAGCTACATGCTGTGATGATGCCTTTATGGTTATTGCAAATGGCTGAACCACTTGCCAAATTTTGAAAAGCAGATCATCACGGCTGAGAATTACAAATGAAATTTTGGCACTGTATTCTTCATCTAAGGCAATTTGCCAGAACCTGGTGCATAAATCAACAAGTTAAGATTATTTATTTATTTATTTATTTAAAATATATTTTATTGATTATGCTATTACAGTTGTCTCAGTTTTCCCCCATTGCCCCCTCCACCCAGTATTCCCTGCCCCCCAGCAACCACCCTTTGGTTGATGTTCATGGATTGTGCATATACTATATTTTGCCATGTATAATGAGCACTTTTTTGCCAAAATTTCTGAAAGAAAAACAAGGATGTGCATTATACATGGAAATTAGTACTAAAACGTGGGTGCACATTATACATGGCAAAATACAGTAAGTTATTTGGCTTTTCCATTTCCTATACTATTCTTGACACCCCCCTATCTTTTTTGTACCTAACAATTATGCTTCTTAATCCCTGAACCTTTTCTCCCATTCTCCCCCATCCCCCTTTTAGCTGATAAACCTCTGAATGATCTCCATATCTATGATTTTGTTCCTTTTCTGCTTGTTTGCTTAGTTTGTTTTTTTAGATTCAGTTGTTGATAGTTTGTGAATATGTTGCTCTTTTAGTGTCCATAGTTTTTATTTTCTTCTTTTTCTTAAATAAGCCCCTTTAACATTTCATGTAATAATGGCTTGGTGATGATGAACTCCTTTGGCATTACCTTATCTGGGAAGCACTTTATCTGCCCTTCCATTCTAAATGATAGCTTTGGTGGATAGAGTAATCTTGTCTGTAGGTCCTTGGTTTTCACCACTTTGAATACTTCTTACCTGCAAAGTTTCTTTTGAGAAATTAGCTGTCTGATGGGAATTCCTTTGTAGGTAACTCTCTGATTTTCTCTTCTTGCTTTTAAGATTCTCTATTTATGTATCACATTTTGCATTTTAATTATGATGTGTCTTGGTGTGGTCCTCTTTGTGTCCAACATGTTTGGAATTCTCTGTGCTTCCTGGACTTGTATGTCTATTTCCTTCTCCAAATAAGGGAAGTTTTCTCTCATTATTTTTTCAAATAAATTTTCAATTTTTTGCTCTTCCTCTTCTCCTTTTGGCACCCCTATGATTCAGATGTTGGTATGTTTAAAGTTGTCCCAGAGGTTCGTAAACCTATCCTCATTTTTTTTAATTCTTTTTTCTTCCTGCTGTTCTGATTGAATTTTTTCTTCCTTGTGTTCCAACTTGTTGATCTGACTTTGGCTTCATCCTCTCCACTGTTGGTTACCTGTAGATTTTTCCTTATTTCACTTAGTGTAAACTTCATTTCTTCCCTTATGTTTTTGCAGTACTCAATTAATTCTTTGAGCATCCTGAGCACCAGTGTTTTGAACTTTGCATCTTATAGGTTGGTTATCTCTGTTTCATGTAGTTCTTTTTCTAGAGTTTTGATCTGTTTTTTCATTTGGGCCATATTTGTTTGTCTCCTCAATTCAGCAGCTTCCCCATGTTGTTTCTGTATATTAGGTAGAGCTGCTTTGACTCCCTGTCTTAGAAAAGGCACCTGTAAATTGTGTGGGGTGGAGTCATAGGTAATTGCCAGGGTGCGGTAACCTTCCTCACCACTTCATGGCTCTGTGGCTCACCAGCTCATGGCTTCTAGGGCTTGGGGAGGGGACAGTGCTTCTGCCTGGCTTCTGGAGGTTTGCCCAGCACTTGCCCCATTTCTACTCACTTCACACACTTCCTGTATGCAACTGGTACCCTTCCAGCTATTGCCCTGGTGGTGAATCCCAGAGTGGGTGGGTTTACATACATTCTAAGTCCATGTGGGCCCTTTAAACAGACTCTCCTGAAAATTGGGCAGTTTCTTGCACTGATTCAACCCCCACTGATTTTATAGCCAGAAGATATGGGGATTTATCTTCCCAGTGCTGAAACCCTGGGATGTGTGGTCTGGCCCAGGGCTGAGACCGCTTGCTTCCAAGGTGTTCCTCCCCATTTTTATCCACCACACATGAGTGCTGGACTGCCTATTCTGCCACAGCCACCACCACCGCTGCCATGCCATCTCTCTGTACCACATTCTGTCTCCACCCATCTCTGTGACTCCACCCCTCTTACCTATCTGATGAATGTGACTTCTTCCAATCCTTGGTTGTCACACTTCCACATAGCTCAATTATCTGACAGTTCTGGTTGTTATTTGTTTTGAAATATAGTTGTAATTCTTTCTGTGGTTGCATGAGGAAGCAAAGTGTGTCTACCTATGCCTCCATCTTGATGCATTACAATTATTTTTAAAGTTCACCAGTGAAGTAATGTTACAACTACACAGAGTATACAGAGTCTAAGTAAGGCATCCGGTCTATATGCTAAGACCGCTGGAGAAGCCCAGGAATTTTCAGAGAAGAGTTAATTACTTCTAGAAGTGTTATTTCTTTCACTTTCTTTCTCATGTTAAATAATTTCTCATGAACTCGGTACAGAGGTCATCTATATGCTCTATCAGGTATTTGATCTGTAGTATCTTGTGACAAAAAAATTCTTTTGTTGACTTTGCTCTGAATAATTTCTCTGAGCTCAGCATAGACATGATTCCCTCCCTGTCTGACTGAGGAATGCCCTTAGACTCCCTTCCTCACCCCAGGCCGCGTTCTCCCAGGACAGCACCCGTACTTCTGTAACTCTTGGTTCCCGTAATTCTGGTTCATCATATGAAGTAGACTGCACTGACAGTGTTGTTGTTTTTGATCCTCACCGGAGGACATGCTTATGGACTTTAGAGAGAGGGGAAGGAAGGGAGAGAGAGAGAAGGACAGAAACGTTGATGTGAGAGAGAAACGTCAATTGGATGCCTCCCATATGTGTCCCCAACTGGGACCAAACCTACAGTCCAGGCATGTGCCCTGATCAGGAATTGAACCTGCGGCCTTTTGGTTTACAGGACGACACTCCAACCAGCTAAGCCACACTGGCCAGGGTGCTCACAGTGTTTAATGTTTAATGTGCACTATTTTATTTGATCCTCAGAATCACCTTGCACTGTATATATCATTATTACTTTTTACAGGTGATGTTGAAGCCACAGTGCCAAGGGTAACCCAAGGTTACTAAACTAGTGAGCAGTAAACTTGAGATTTTAATCAGAGCCTTTGGTTTCTAAAGCCTATTTTGTTAAGATTCATAAAATAATCTTTTGGTTTAGCTAAGTCCCTTGCTTACTTATATAAACCACTTTAAATTTATTAAATATGTTAGTTAGAAATATGTCGGTGGCTATGACCAAAAAACAACCAACTTCAGCTAGTTTAGTCTAAGATGGGAATGTATTGGTTCACTTCTCCAACTGAAAGGAGAAGGCAGTGGTGCATGTGAGCTCAGGCACCCTGGAGCCAGGGACTCTCGCTCTGCCACTTTGCCCACCTCTCCTTCTCTCCATCTCTTGCCTTTTCTCTTTGTGTACCAGATAACAAATGCTGGTGAGGATGTGGCACAAAGGGAAACCTTGTACCTTTCTGATGGGAATGTAAACTGGTATAGCCACTATGAAAAAGAGTATAGAGGTTCCTCAAGAAATTAAAAATAGAGCTACCATATGATTCAGCAATTACATCCCTGGGCATATAACCAAAGGAAATGAAACCATTATCTTGAGGAGATTATCTACTTTCATGTTCATTGCGGTATTGTTCACAATAGCTAGAGCAGAGAAACAACCTAAGTGCCCATCAATGAATGGTGGATCAAGATAAAGGAGTATATGTATGTGATGGAGCATTATTCAGCCTTAAAAAAAAAAAAAAGAGGGAAACCCTGTCGCTTTCAACAACACTGATGAACCCAGAGGGCATTAAGTTAAGTGAATTAAGCAAGGCAGAGAAAGACAAATACTGTGTGGTATCACTTGTATGTGGAGTCTTAAAAAAAAAGTCAACTTATAGAAACAGAAAGAAGAAAGAGCTTGTTAGGGGCCAGGTGGGGGAAATAAGGAGAGATTGGTGAAATGGTACAACTTTCAGTTTAAGATGAATAAGGTCTGAGCATTTAATATATAACATGGTGACTACACGAGTAGTTGACAACAGTGTATTGCAAAACTGAGGTTGGTTAAGACAGTAGAACTTAAATGTTCTCACACACACAAAAAAGGAATACATATGTGAGGTCATGGGTGTGTAAAATAAGGCAAAAAAAATTTTTTTTAGAGTAACTCTTTCCACTGTGGGGAAACAAAGCCTCCAGCAGTATCCCTGCCTGGTTTGGGTCACATCTTCATTTTTAGATTCATGAACAGTGGCCAATAGAACGGGACCCTATTACATGCAGCTCTCATTAAATTCTCCACACATGGGTATGAGGGAGAGAGAAGTTCCCAAGAAGGGGGCTAGCGTTCCCAGGAGGAGGGTTGCCTGTCCTCATACAGGGAGACTTCAGTGAAGTTATAAATAAAAAGTTCCAGCCACCTTGACCCTAATTTTATAAGGGGATCTGCTCATAATTTTTTACTTACCTTCCTTATAGGAACAGAAATGCATTTACCATGTCCCTAATTTAAATAATAGTTTTTGATTTTTTTTAATGCTCTGACCACATTTCTTTATGCTATATTGCACCCAGCACAATATCTGGCACCCGGCAGATGTCCAGCCACTATTGAATGTATAAATACTTTTCACCCATGTTTACCTTTAACCCACTTACCACTTGTGAAATAAAGCATTTAGCACTATTCTCCCTCTAAAATAATACTCACATATTAAAGTGGTAAGAATTCTGTCATTTTCTTGGGGAGACAACTTTACACGTAAAAAGTAACTTTATCCTGTCATTGAGATGCTGACCCACAACAGTCACAACCTAGTTCTAACCCTGGCTCTGCAGCTTATCATAATGACGCGACCTCACAACACTGGATGACAAGGTGTGTGTGTAACTGGAATAAAAGCCAGGGCAAGGAGTTTCACAGAAAGGATGCCAGTGCACCAAACCAAAGTAACTAATGGTAATTCAAATTTACTGAAGACTTAGAAAATGTACAAGAAAGTCTAACTTATAACTGATTTATATACTTAAAATTTTTCATTATTCTTCTTGTTCTTAATTCAATATTTACTAAATGTCTCCTATGTGTCAGGCATGTCTCTAGAGGAACAAGGTCTCAGTGCCTACAGAGTTTCTATATCTCCCAGCCCCCCAACCCCTTGTGCACCCTGTGCACTCAACTCTCAGTCTCAAACTCACTGCCAAGTCCAGCCAGAAAGGGCTCTTGATGTCCATGGCCTTCCCCTCCCTTTCAATGTTTTCTTTAGTCCTTTCCCAAAAGTACTCTGTTGGAATCTAATGACCCATAGGCCGCTGTTACCCTTCCTGCGTGGCGGTGGGGCTGGGGACGGGAAGGGAGAAAGGGCTGCTCTCGGAAGAAGGGCTTTCCCTCAGTGCATGGGGGGTGGGGGGAGGGGAGAACAGACTGCAAACACTTTATAGCAGTCCTCAGCCTTTTTGGCACCAGGGACCGGTTTTGTGGAAGGCAAATTTTCCACGGACTGGGCTGGGGGTGGGGATAGTTTCGGGATGATTCAAGTGCATTACATTCAAGCTTACCTCCTGCTGCGTGGCCCGGTTCCTAACAGGCCCAGATCAGTACCAATCCATATAGCCTGGAGTACCAATCCTTTTCATTTAACTGCATGACATGTTTTTTTTGTTTTAAGTGATTTTCCCCTATATTTTAGAGACCAAGGAAGGGGCAATAAGAGGAGAAACCTGAGAGGGGTAAAAGATTGTAGAAAGTAAAAAAGTAAATGGCAGCTGTGAAATGGGAGAGAGAAGAGCTTCTAGATTTCTGATTCCAAGCAACAACTTTCTTAGCCTCATGATTTCTGTCTTGGCTCTCTAAGTGCCTTGTGTGCCAGCTCTCCTCTTCTGTAGGGGACGGACATGCAGGCCCCTAGGGTGTAGTTTTCTCTTGCCATTGTCTACTATTGACGACCCAGGCTTTAGTTTTGGATAGGTGAATAATGAAAGAAAAATACAGAAACAGAGGAATGCAAAAGGAATCATAGAAATTAGCTAGTAAATTGTAGGCTTCCAATTGCATTCCAGGCTTTGGCATCATTGACATTCGTCTTTAATCTATGGGAGCCTAATCTAGTAACTTTGCTTTCCCCAACCAGGCATCTCTCCCCCAAATATTTGAGAAGAAAGTTTACAGCTTTCAAACAGCCCATTTCCATGCATGTTGATGAAGTCTACAGGCTTCATTTCATGAAGTCCAAAGATATTTCTTCCTACACACATAAAAAATACCTTTGAATTCTTAAAGACGGTAAACTTTTATTTTAAAGAAATATATGTTTACGTTGTGTAGTGATGAAAGCAGAACTGTCTTTGATTTGATACTAACGCAGTGTGAGGAGTCCATGTATATTTTCAAATCAACTTCAGAGAATTCACGAAACCTGGGAAGGGATGTATCAGCATGCTGCCTGTAGCCGAGGCACGCAGAAGCTCATCCCAGGGGTAGAAGAAATTGGTGTAGAACTCACCTAAGCATCAGAAGTGACCTTTTATTGGAAAACTTTTGCAGTTTTGGAGGTCCCTTATAATGTAAAGGCCGGAGTTGTAGTTTAGTTAACAGGCATCTAAATCTGGCACTAGAAGCAGTTGAGAAGATTTTACAGTGTTCTTGCTTAGAGCTTCATCATTAGATTTTCTGAATGCCTTCTTGTTTTTAACAGTTGCCTCACTCAAATGGAAGCAGACTTTCACATTTCTGTCTAAATTAGACTGGCATCTTCAAGTATATTGGCAGCATTTTAAAATCTTATTTTTAAGAACATGTGAATTTGAAAAAAAGCAGATA
>VMDR010013061.1:0-25561 GCA_007922815.1 Macrotus californicus | reverse complement strand
GCTTTCATTTAGAATGGAAGGGCAAATAAAGTGCTTCCCAGATAAGGTCAAGTTCAAGGAGTTCATCATCACCAAGCCCTTATTATATGAAATATTAAAGGGACTTATCTAAGAAAAAGAAGATCAAAAATAGGAACAGTAAAATGACAACAAACTCACAGCTATTAACAACTGAACCTAAAACAGAAACAAAAACAAATTAAGCAAACAACTAGAACAGGAACAGAATCACAGAAATGGAGATCACATGGAGGGTTATCATCAGCGGGGTGGGTGGGGAGAGAGGGGAAAAACGTACAGGGAATAAGAAGCATAAATGGTAGATAGAAGATAGACAGGGGGAGGTTAAGAATAGTATAGGAAATGTAGAAGCCAAAGAACTTATATATATGACCCATGGACATGAACTAAAGAGGTGGAGTGTGGGGGGAAGGGGTTTGCAGGGCGGGGGTGGGTGGGAGGGGAAGAGATGGGATGACTGTAATAGCATAATCAATAAAATATATTAAAAAAAATAGTATAGGAAATTGAGAAGCCAAAGAACTTATATATACAACCCATGGACATGAACTAAGGGTGGGGGAATGTTGGAGGAAATAGGAGTACCAGGTGGAGGGAGATAAAGGAGAGAAAAAAAGAATGGGATAACTGTAATAGCATAATCAATAAAATATACTTAAAAATTTTTTAAAAGAGCCCTGGCTGGTGTGGCTCAGTGGATTGTGTGCCAGCCTGTGAACTGAAGGGTCACCGGTTCAATTCCCAGTCAGGGCACGTGCCTGAGTTGTGGGCTGGGTCCCCAGTAGGGGGCATGTGAGAGGCAACAGATTGATGTATCTCATACATCAGTGTTTCTCTCCCTCTCTTTCTCCTTCCCTTGCCCCTCTCTCTAAAAATAAATACATAAAATATAAAATTAAAAAATTAAAAATACAATAAAATATTCCTGTATAAGGCCTTTCATCCAAAGGCCTTACTTGACTGCCCAATCTGAAATAGGTTATTACTATTCTTTTTCTTCTCCTTTAGAGCATTTATCACAATTTGTTATTTTATACTTAATAGTATGTTTATTTGCTTAGTATTTGTCTATTGAAGTTGACCGGAAGCTCCACGAGGGTAGCTCCTATTGTCACTGAAAAGGGACGGGGCCTGAGGGGGGTCTGCCTTGAGCTGGCCTGTAGTGTGTGGGTTCTTGACTTTGGGCAGGAAAGATTTCATAATATGAGTCCAGGTGATTTTGAGAGTATGTTCAGTAAAGTTGGGGACAGTGAAACAAAGGAAGGGCTTAGGTTAGAAGAAGCAACAGGAGAGAGCTTAGGCGGAACTCTGCTTTGGCTGTCTAGAAATGGTATAGGAAAGAAGCAAGCCATGGGGGGATGTGGACTCACTAAGAAGTCATAGTGACAGAAGTGAGCCAAGGCATGGCTGCGTTAGCTTGCTGAAAAGTCAGAAAAAAGGGGGGCCTTGGAGACATATTCAGGGGGTTAGCCCAAGAGCTGCCCATTGCTCCCCTGGTTGCAAGTCTTGCCAGGACCCTGGGAGCTTAGGAGAAAGAGAACAGAGATATATACCTGAGAAAGGGGGAAGAAAGGTGTCAGCATGCTCCAGAAGGTCTCAGGGGAGGATCTCAATAGAATGTTCATCAGCTTTCCAGGTGTGTCCTTTCAGGGTCGTGATTTCCACTGATTGGTTCGTGCTAGGGGAGGGGGTCATTAGTTATTGCATCTCTTCCTGATGTCAGCCACGGTTTGCTCACTCTGGTTTTGCTGCTTTTCTGGGCCTGGAGCTGAAACACAACTGAGGCCTAAATGTCACCTCTAGTTTGACAAAAGCTCTGTCTCTGTGGTCAATAGACCAGAGGCTTTGTTCTTAAGATCATCTGATGCAGGTCAGAACTTCATTGTTCTGAGGGCTGAATGCTTAAGAGAGTGGTCGTGCAAGGACTTGTATGGGAGTTACATGAGGCTATTCTCCGGCCCCTTGTTCCTCCTCTGAGCGGGTCTTAAAACCATATGACTAGTTATTTGACAGAGAAGGAAAGTTCAGGGGAGGGTCTAAACCACATGACCAGCGTATGCTAGGGGAGGAAAGGTCACCCTGGGGCCCAGGTTCTTGCTTTCCCAGTTTTGCCTGTTGCTAGGTAACTTGGGCTTTCTGCCCTGGTGACCTTTTGTACCTGGCCCATCGTCCTTGTTCTGCTCATACCTGTCTTACTGCCTACCACACTATGTCTGCTTTGCTCATTTGAATACTCAACACTTATCCATGTCTGGTATGCAGAGGACACTCATTGAATAAATAACAAATAAGCACTGATCATACCCAGGAATGATCATTTCTTACACTAAACCAGTGGCACTCAAAGTATGATACTTGGGCCTGTAGCATCAAGAATACCTGGCAAGTTGTTGGAAGTGAAAATTCTTAAAAAAAAAACACAACACTTTATTTATTTTTAGAGAGAGGAGAAGGGAGGGAGGAAGAGAAGGAGAGAAACAGCAATGTGCGAGAGAAACATCAATTAGTTGCCTCTTGCATGCCCCCAACCGGGGAACCTGGCCCACAACCCGGGGATGTGCCCTGACTGGGAATCAAACCTGTGACCTTTCTGTTTGTAGACCAGCGCTCAATCCACCAAGCGACACCAGCCAGGGTGGAAGTGAAAGTTCTTGACCTCTCCACTGACCAGAATTAGAATCAGAATTAGAATGGAGCCCAGCAATTGAAGGGTTTAAAAGAAAAAAATTTTTTTTCTCACCCAAGGATATTTTTTCATTACTTTTAGAGAGAGGGACAGAGAGGGAGAGAAACAGGGGCAAACATCGATGTGACAGAGGAACATTGACTTGGTTGCCTCCCATACGTGCCCCAACCATGGATGGAACCCACAACCTGGGTATGTGTCCTGACCAGGAATCAAACCTGTGACCTTTTGATGCACAGGTCAACACTCCAACCAACTGAGCCACACTGACCAGGGCAGCAATTCAAGTTTTCACAAGCTTTCTGGGGCTTCTGATGCACACTAAAGTTTGACAATATGCTACTAAATTGTTAAACGACCATTTCAGTCTACCTGAAACACCTATACATTTTTAGCACATAGACCAGAGAAATTATGTCTCAATTGGAGAGTGCCTCAAAAGAAAGTGATGTTTTCATGGAAGCCTGCAGCTAGGTGAGCTAGGGATAGTCAATTCAGGCAGAGAATTGTCTACCCCAAAACACATAGGCTCTGATTAGCCCAGTTCCTGAAGGAATGTAAGTGGGAGGATCCCATGCATAGCAGGGAATGGCCTGAAGTGAGAATGAAGATGTAGGCAAGGGTCTTGAATGCCGAATTTCTTTCTTTCTTAAAAATTGTTTATGCTATCACAGTTGTCCCAATTTCCCCCTTTGCCCTCCTCTCCCCCGCACCCCCCACTTCAGTCCCTCCTTTCCACAGTCAATCCCCACACTGTTGTTCATATCCCTGGGTCATGCATATATCTTCTTGGTCTAATCTCTTCACCTTCCAAGCAGTCCCACACCCTCCCTGCCCCGCTCTTTATAGCTATGAGTCTGTTCATTGTTTGAATGCCAAGTTTCTCGCTGGGAGGTAACTCGGTATTCCGTTTCCCCTCCCTACAGTTTCCTGGCTGCCCTGAGTCAGACTTCTGCGAGTTCAATTCCCGCTGGCCTTCCTCCCTCCTTTTTCCCCTGCCTCATCTCATCGCCTCCCTTCCCCTGAGAAAGCACCACCCAGGCTTTTAGACCAACCCCACCCCTCCCTTCCGGGCCTACCCATGACGTCAGCTCCGCGGGGCGTGTCTGGCTTGCAGCCTTAAGCCAGGTCTGGCCCAACCTTCCTGGCTTTAGGGGAAATCCCTGGCTGTTGGCGAGCTCTTTGGAAGTCGTGTGAGTGTACCTAGCGAGGGGGGCGGGCTTCCAGGGCTCAAGAGAAAGTCTCTTCCACTGGGGACATCTCGTCCCGGGTCTGGAACGGCGGTGTCAGAGCCGTGGTTTCTCAGAAGCCAGGCTTGAGACAATCAGCACCACCTCCCGCAGGGCGACCAGCCCCAGGCTACCCAGTTTCCAGAGGCTTCAGCTAAATTGTGCCTGGAGGTGACAAAGGGTGTTAGCAGCCTTAATAACAATAGGTACCATTTATTGAGCACTTAGTGTACTGGCACTATGTGTCCCTTTATAGTTCTCAAATTTATGTAACCCAGTGCCCCTTATAATAAATACTTTTCAACACCACCTTTAGTATTCATAGATAATATAACCAAACTACCTCACAGTTCCATAATATTAGACCATAAAATGCCAAATATAAAGGGGCAAATAAAATAAGTTTATAATATAAAAATATATATCTTGTGCCCTTTTGGACAGCATGTATACTAAAATTGGAATGCCACAGAGAAGATTAGCACGGCTCCTGCACAAGGATAACACGTAAATTCCTAAATCATTCTACATTTAAATATGTAAATATGTATTCCATCCTGAAAAAGTCCAGCCATCATTAATATAATGAGAATGGTTTGGTCAACATCGATGTAACCTGGCAGCCAGGGAGAGTGGACTGGAATGCACATGTGTGAACAATGACGACTTCACTGTACTAGTCAGTGGGGGCAGGCAGTAGATGCCATGGAGTGAGCATGTGCACTGTGTGGTAGTTGCATTCAAAATGACTGAGTAGAGCAGTGAGTCTGCAGCAAATTCTGCATTAAGCTTGAACTTTCCTTCGTGGAAATTATTAGGGTGATTCAGAAGGCAGCAGCTATGGGCAACTGGTGATTGACAGCTTCATCACGACAACGTGCCCACTCATGCACCAGGTCCCATGCAGGGTTCTCTGGCGAAACATCAAATCACCCAGGTGACTCGGCCCCCGAGCTACAGCCTAGATTTGGTGCCCTGCAACTTCTGACTTTTCCCAAAACTAAATCACCTTTTAAAGGAAGAGATTTTAGACCACCAAAGAGATTCAGGAAAATATGACAGGGCAGCTGATGGTGATTCTAACAAAGGATTTTGCAGAGTATTTTGACCAGTGGAAGAGACACTGGGAGAACTATGTGAGGTCCTAAAATGCCTACTTTGAAGGGGACCAAGGCTTCCTTGTCCTATGTACAATGTTTCTTGTATCTTCTTCAACAAATGTCTCTATTTTTCAGCACATGGCTGGATAATTTCTGGACACACTTATATGTTATATATAATAAATACATACTTATTATATATTATATAAATTTCAATATAGAAATTCATGGACAGGCTCCCACTAGAAGATATGATGAAGCAATCATATGCTTGTGCCTTAGATTGTCTGTGAACATGCAACTAGGAATATGGACTGATACAGATGTCTTACGTAATTGGCTCAAATATCACCAATACTGTTGTCATTCAGTTATGATTTTCTGCAGTGGTGAGCTCTCCTGCTTAAGTTCCAAATAAAACAACAGTCCAATCTTTCCTTGATTGACATGGTGTGCTGCTCTCTCCCCACTCCTCTGTATTTATTGATTTATTTAGCCCCTTAAGATCCAGCCTACCTCCCTTCTCTACCCTGCTTTTGGCCCGGGAGCATGACCCACCAACCATACTCCTGTATAGGAAACCTATTCATGTGCAATGTGACCTGTGGCTCAGCTCTGGTTCTGAAAGCAGACAGATGCATAGAATATCCATGAATAGGTCTCCTGTGGGAAATCAGGCGTGCATTGTCCCTAGGCCGCTTTTAAATTTGCTCTTGCAAAAACTCCTTCACCTGGGATGGAGACAGCAGAAGTTTACTGTGACATGTGCTAGACTTCCCAAGCATGAATGTAAACAGCCCAGCTTTCTCTCCTTTACATTTGTAAATGACCTTTCTCTTTGAAGTAATTGGCAACATTCTTTCCTCTGTTATCTGTAAAAGGTATCCACCCAAAGTGAACCTGTGCATAGTTAATGAGAACCATCCTGAAGTGTCAATAAAAGCCTGTCCAGGTGAGGGGTAGGGGCCCTCTCTCTCTGAGAGATGGGGCCACACATCCCTTTTCTCCACCGGATTCCTTTAAACCGCGTGAATTTGTTCGTTACTTGTCCGGGGATATAGGACAAGCATTCCACAACAACACACGGTCCTGCTGGACGGGACCACGACACTCCTGCCCTCTGGTTTCCTATAATGTTTCTCCTGCCCTCTGGTTTCCTATAATGTTTGGCTAAGAAGAGCCCTGGCAGGAAATGGAGTGAGGGAGGTAAGGGAATTGGGGGTGTTTAATTTCGGCCTACCTCCCTGGCTATATTTCTCAACCTAGGGTCACTGCTGCTCTCCAGGTGGCTGTAGTGGATTCTTCCCTTTCATTCAGGCCCCTTTTGACAGAGAATGCTAGCTTTCATCCTAATAGCCGTTATCCCCACATTCTTTACTCCTGTACCGGGGGCAGCAATGTGCCTGGCTAATAAAACCACATTCCTGGCCTTCCTTGCGGAAGGGGATGGCTAATGAGCAGTGGAAGTAAGTGGGGGGAGCTTTAAGAAAGTTGTTTTAGGGGCTAAAAATAATAACACTTTTCTTCTCACCTTGTAAGTTCTGCTGGCTGGGCTAATAATCAAATGCATTGTTAGCCATTTTTATCACTGTGAGAATATCAGAAAGTGCACGTATACAAACCCAGATGGTGTAGCCTGCTACACACCCAGCCTATTGCTCCTAGGCTCTGAGCCTACCCAATCTGTTACTGTACAACACGGGATTGAATCAAGCACAGGAGAAAATGATGCAATCAAAAGACACAGTGAACATGAGATGCATGAGGCAGCTGTCTGCTTAACCTGGCATAGTTTTACAGCAATCTTTTTTTAATACAGATAGAAAGTATACTATCTGTATAATAATATGTAATAGTAAATACATAAATGAGTAAAATAGTCATGCATTACCACGATCAAGTACTATGCACTGTATATAATGGTATGTGCTATGCTTTTATATGACTGGCAGTGAGTAGGTTTGTTTACCCCAGGACTACCACAAATACGTGAGCAATGCATTGCTCTATGTTGTGATGGCGGCTGCAGCATCATCAGGCCACAGGAATTTTTCAGTTCCATTACAATCTTATGGGACCACCTTTGTACATGTGATCCATTGTTGACTGAAATGGCATTATGCAGTGTATGACTACCTTTTAGAATCAGATGAGACTGTGTATGAAAGGATGTTGTAAATACCAAACATCTATTAGATTGTGTTACTATTAATTTTATTAGTATTGTGGCTTGTTGTTACATAAGTGTCACTATTAAGTAGTTTTCAGTATGTAGTATGCAATTTGCCGGAGGGAAACTCCCATTAAGTGGTGCTCACCTAAAAATAAGCCAAAATGAGAGACAACAAGCATTTATTTGGGAATCAAAGAATTGCATTTCTGGAAGCATTGACTGAGGCAGAAACCCAAATAGTATCTCAATTACAGAGTAAGGACAAGGGGTTTTTATGAGAAAAGGAAGGGAATAATTACATGAATAGAAGACATCCCTATTGATGCTAACAAGCTGTGTTACTCTTTAGCTATACATAGCTGATTACTGATTCTATCTTCAGAAAGAGAGTCCATAATCTTCAGTCTTTGTGGTCAGATGTCTGCTTTCCTGTTAGCTTCACAAAGTTGTTTGAAGGACAATGTTGGTTTGGCCCAGCCCAAAGGTCTGGCTCGGTTCAACAGTTCACACAAAGGTTGAAGGAACAAGACTTGTAAGGCAGTTAGTTGATCTGGAATGGCCGCTTGGCTCAATTTTAAATGGTTCCAATTATGTCAACTTTCCCATAAATTATTGGTGTGAATTATTGAAACCCAATGGTATTTGATGTTGTAAGTAAAAGAAACAAGGGGTGGCCTAGTGCAAGTGCTTTTCAAACTTTTACATGCACTGAGAAAAAACATGGGGGATTTTATTAAAGTGCAGATTCAGACTCAGAGGGTCTGGGGTGGGCCTGACATTCTCTAACAAGCTCTTAGGTGATGCAACTTACCTCGGACATTTGACTGGCAGGAACCTATGAAATCTTTTCAGGTGCTGGGGAAAGAAATGATGAGAGAGGAGAAAGATAAGCCGAGAGCAGAAAGGAAAGAATTTCTGAAAATGGAAAATAAGACATTACTTAGAGACTCTATTTCCAAGCAGGTTAGTAATTAATAAAAGCCAGGAACTGTGCATACATTATTTCATTGGATTCTTACAACCTTATATAAGGAATTATAATCCTTATTTTACAGTTGAGAAAGTAAGTGGAAGCTCAGAGAAGTTCAGGGATGTACCCAAAGTCACATAGTAGGTCAGTGGCAGGGATGGGATCGGGATCCAGGTTTTTCAGAGGCCAGAACCCCTTTTTTCTCTAGCCACCCTGTGAAAATTCTAGGTGAATCATACTCCCTTTGCTGAATTGTTCTGCCTCACCCAGGAAATGCTGGTCAGGGGAAGAGGATGAGACCACCCTAGGGAGCCAGGCCCACTGGTATTTGAATCTGTTGGGCTCAACTCCTATCTATACTAAAAGTTTTCTATGGCTGCTAAGCCTTGTTTTCAAACACTGGGGACTGAGAATGGGAAGTGGGAGGGGTCCCGGTGGGATGTTTACAAATTCTGTTGGACAATTTCCACTTTGCAAGCCCAGTCTCCTTTCTGAAGGTTGCCATGATCCAGCAGCAGGAGCATGTCCTGGGAAGTAGGAGCCGCAGAGGTGAGAGCAACCCCTGTTCTGGCTCTGACCTAGGACCCTCACTTTTCCCTGGAGGCCTGAGATCTTTAAGGGACCGCTGAAACCTAATACAGTAGTTTGGCCCAGCAATCAGCAAATGAGCAAGAGCCCAGCTCCAGTGAGGACCCTCACTTCCTCCAAGACAGGAGATAAATGGGTACTTTGTGTTCCCACAAAGGGTTAGCCACGCAGGGCGGTGCCTCTGGGAGAGGCTCCCACAGCTGTGCTGTTCCCCAGGGCTCTGGCATAAATCTGAGCCATTTCCTTCTCCAGTTTCCTACCTGTGACTAGCCTTTATCTAATTTCAGCACCATGGGAGCTGAGGAGGGTTCCCGGCACAATAAATCTTTGATTGGGAAGGTGGCTTTTATTGTTTGAAAGGATGATTGACATTAGAGAAAGAGAAGATATAAGAGACTAATGTGTTCAGGGATGATGAAAAGGAGGCGCTCAGGGTGGCAAGAAAGGGACAAGCCTGGGGTAGCAGAGCAGGGTGGAGGAGGTGCAGGTGGATAGAATCATGGAGGCACTTCGGGAAGGCCAGTCAGAAGCCTGATTGCAGAAAAGCATGAAAGAGCTTCTCTGGGAGAAGATAAATCCAACACATGTAGTGCGTTCCCTTTCCTCTCCAGAGGATGAACTGTGGTCTGTTTTGACATTAGCTTCACAGATGTGCTGAGGCTATCGGACACACTGGTTTTGGGTCTGGGATCCAGCTATAGCGGCAACCTCAGTGCTGGGCAGGGAGGGGCCAGTGCCCAGAGGCAACCTAGTGTGGAGTGTCTGAAGGAGAAAAGACTTAGTAGTATCTAACCTGGCTGAGCCAAAACCACCCTCCAGCCTTCATTTCTTCTGAGACACTTCCTATTCCCAGGCTCCCACTCCCCTCATTTCTGAGACAGCATCAGCATTTCCAGGGCAGGGAAGGCCAAGCCCACCAGATGGGCTGCAATATTGAATGGTGTTGGATATCCCAGATCACTCTCACTCTAGCTGGTTTGGTCCTAGAAGCGGAGGAAAGCCAGGAAAACCCTCCCTGGAGCCCGTGGTCTTCAGTGTTCCCTGGTCACCGCTGCCTTCTGTGCCATGCTGCTTCACATTGGTGACAACACTTGCCCCCACTTTCCTCACTCCCATTCTCCCAGCGCTCTGCAGTCTTGCTCCTGCCTTACCTCACCCCACTGAAACTGCTCCTACCAATGGCATCAAGTCTGGAGCCAAATCCAGCGGCCACTTCTCAGTTTTTCCCTTTCCTCTGAGCCATTTACCTGGTGATTAGAATCCTTCTCATAAATATCAACTCTAGGGGTTCTTTAGCAGGAATTCATGAGTCTGCAGACTGTATTCAGGAAGAAACACCATGTGGTCTCTGAAATTGTTCCACAAGATGTTGTACAAATGTGCATTTTTCTAGGAAACTCATTGGATTCTTCAAGCTATCTGCCAAAATGTTAGGAACCAGTGCCCTTGAAATCTCTGTTGGCTGGGATTAGGATCTACTGGGAATGACCTAAGATAACAGTGGTCAACTTATCTTTTGTGTACACACCAATAGGTCATCAGAGCAGGAATGGCGGCTCTGGCCTATGAAGTACTCCAGGGCTCAGCTTCTTCTAGCTCTGCCTGCCACCCCCAGTCTGTAGCCCTCAACTTTGTAGTCCAAGGTGGTGGCATCTCATGCTCCAAGCAGCATGTTGGAGGGAGGGACAGAGAAGGATATAAAGGACAGGCTTCTGCTGTCTCTCAGACTCCTGGGAGCTGCTATGAGACATTTCTACTTTTACACTATTGGTCCAAACTTAGTCACATGGACATATCTGTCTATAGAGAGGCTGGTAAACATCTCTATTCTGGGCAGTCATATGCCCAGCTGAAACTTCTATTACCGCAGATGAAGGAGAGAATAGATATTGGGAGACAGTTATCAGGACCTGCAGAGTTTCCATGAAACCACCAAAGGTGGGTATGTAGACTGGTTCACACAACATCCCTTTCCACTTCCTTCTAGTACATTATAACTGGAAAGCCACACTTTCTAGACTCCCTTGCAGCTGGCATTCCAAATGTGATTTAGGAAGTGTCAATTCAATGAACTTACATGAGACCTAAATATGGAACTAAGTGGTGAGAGGCAATACATAAGGCATCAGTTTTGCTGGTGTGGATCGTGGCAGACTGCTTTCATGGTCACCAGCTTTCTGGTTCAGTAACAGTAAGGGTGGTGGCTTCTTTCCTGATCATGATGGACAAGGCGTGATGATTCTGAGGGCTTACAGTGATCTTTGGAAGCTTCATTTTAGGTCTACTCTGCCAGCCCTTCCAGCAATGTTATATGTATACCTGAGTTTCTCAGACTTTAATGTTCATGTGAAGGGTCTGAAGATCAGGAGGCTAAAAGGTAGATTCTGATTCAGTAAACATGGAGTGTGACCTCAGATTCTGCATTCCTAACAAACTCTGTCCAGGGTAATGTCAGATGGCTAGGGTGGATTTTTTAAAGATTTTATTTATTTATTTTTAGAGAGAGGGGAAGGGAGGGAGAAAGAGAGGGAGAGAAACATCAGTGTATGGTTGCCTCTCATATGCCCTGTACTGAGGACCTGGCCTGCAACCCAGGCATGTGCTTGGACTGGGAATTGAACTGGCGACCCTTTGGTTCACAGGGCAGCACTCAATCTACTGAGCCACACCAGCCAGGGCTAGGGTAGATTTTTGATGGCTTGATCCTATGGTATCCTCTGCTCAACTATACCTTGTCATAAATTCCTTTCTGCTTTAACTACCTAAAAATGGTTTCTGAGTGTCCTAATTCTGTGACTGTTTCTTCCTTGTCTCTCTTAAGAAATTTTCTTCTTGTGTTTGTTTTTTAATAATGGTTTGCCCCAAGACTCAGGTTTAGGATCATTCTACAGACTCTTTTTAAATAATCTCCTCCATTCTGTAGGCTTTAATCACTACCTAATGTTTCTCAAATTCCCCAGCGGTGTAGTTCAGTGGCCAACCAGCTGCTTCTCCCTGCATCTTACATTGTTTCCCATGCCTCCTTGCTTTCTATATCATTTTTGAGGCTTTGGGTTTGCACCTCCATAAAAAGAATAAGCATATAATCCTTGCCTCAGGCTCTGCGTTCTAGGGAACCTGGGCTAGTACAACTTTCAACAGATTCCCTTTCCCTTTTTTCCTGGAATATTAGTGTCTCCTGGAACTTGGGTTCCTAGAAATTTGGAGGTGCTGTATTGGTCATATTTCCCTGTACTGAACAGGCACATGAGATTCAGCATGTCCAAGACTGGATCGATCTCTTCTCCCTTATATCTGTTCCTTTTCAGGTCTGACCTGTCTTAGTGACTGGGGCCACATTGCACATTACCAAGCTACCTGGGTGTCATTCTTGACTCTTTCTTTTCCTCTTTCATCCAGTCTGTTACACCACCACCCTCTTCTTTCCTTCTCATCTAATTAACAATTATTTATTCTTAAAGAGGCAGTGTAGGTACCCTCTTCTTACCCCATCTCTTTGGTATAGGTGATATACCATCTATTGAGCTCTCATAGGCCCTTGAAATTCTCTCTCGTAGCACTTATCATACTTTATGGTAATTAATTTTTCTTTTCTTTCTTTTTAAAAAGATTTTTACTTATTTATTTATTTTTAGAGAGAGGGAAGGAGGAAGAGAGGGAGACAAACATCAATGTGTGGTTGCCTCTCACGTGCCCCCTACTGGGGACCTGGCCTGCAACCCAGGCATGTGCCCTGGACGGAATCAAACCAGTGACCTTTTGGTTTGCAGGCTGGTGCTCAATCCACTGAGCCACATCATCCAGGGCTCTTTTTATTTATTTATTTTAGTGTTTAATTTTTTAATAGTTGTACTCATGGCTAAAATTTATTACAGCAAAAGGATACAAAGCAAAATTAACAAAGGGAAAAGGCACATGGGACCAAGTGTGGAGAAAACTTCAGAGTTCTGTTTCCATGGAGTCATACAAAACATACTTAATTCTTCCAGCATCAGATTGTGATAACCCATGTAGAATGCTGTCCATCAGGAAAGCTCATTAGAGACTATAGCCCAGGATTTTTCCTGGGGATTGATTGTAGGCATCCTCTGCTTAGCCTGTACCCAAATTTCAGACTCCCAGAAGAAAAGCAAGCAGATAGCATGAACCACACTATTTGCACAATCTAGACACATCAATCACCACTGCCAGTTAGGTTAGGGAACGATGGGAACACACCTGAAATCCAAGTTCCCAGGTGTTAGCCAAGGGCCAACTTTGTGAGTAGGCTCTTCTAAAGATAGATTAATTGATAAATTCATTCACTTCATTATCAACTCATATTAGGCACAAGGTCTTTGGGATACAGATCCCTATTTTCATAGAAATGAAAAGGTTACAGTGAGTAGAGAGACATTAAACAAAAGACCTAAGTAAAATACAGTATGTTAGAAGACAATAGTGCTGTGGGAGGAAAAATGTAGAGCAGTGTGGGGAACATCAGGACAGCCAGGGTTTGCGCTTGTATTGGGGTCGGAGTGTTCAGGGTTAGATTTACCAAGGGGGTGGGAGTTGAGCAAAGCTTTCTTTTTATTTTTAATGAATCTGTCTCCCCCTACCAACTTTGGTGTCTTATTCAATTCCTAATCCCCAGCACCTCAGATAGAGAAGTGATTGATTGATAGATGGGAGTGAATGAGGCAAGTGGGAAAGAGAGATCTTAGGTTTGTAAGCCTTCTAGGGGAGGAAAAATAATTTCCTCTCTACCCTTCTGATTTCTTGACTGAGATCTCTGTTCTAACACACAGACTAATAAAAGAAAAACAAACTAGTTTATTAGCATGTATACCTCATGTTTAGATGGGAGATACCCAGAGAGGTGGCTTAGAATTCAAGATTCTATACCATCTTAACAGGGAAAAGGGAGGGCGATGCAGGTTACTTAAGGGAGAAAAAAAAAAAAAAGAGTTTTAGGAAAGATAAATGAGCCCTTAGAAGAATAGATAGGAGATAGATAGTTTGTGACAAAGTTTGTCTGAGTGTGATCTCCAGTCTCTCCTGTGACAAGTTGATCTTCCCCAGTTGATAAAACCCCCTGGGAGAGAATCGATGACAATTGAGTTCCTTTTGGACGCTCTGTCTTTAGGCAAATGAAGAGAGTTCAGAGAAAGCCTCTCCCTGCATTTGCTGTTTTTCAAATGCCTTTAGCTCAAAATAATCAATATACTGAAGTGGCATATTTTGGGGTGGCCTGTCTTAAACTGCAGTCATATTTTGGGCTGACATATTCTGCTACCCCTCAACCTCCACCTTAAGTAAAGTGAAAGTGTTCTGAGATGGTGACAAACAGATTTTCTTTGTCTGGGGTTAAGGTGGCCGGGAAACGATACTTGGTAATGAGCTTCAAAGCACCACTCAAAGATTTTAGATAAAGTGTTCAGGAAGGACTACTGCCACCCACAGCAGCACGGCCACAGGTGCCTGGTTCTTAGAGGAGGCACTCACTCCCAGGATCAGCACTCACAGGGACCTCAGAGTGACTGCCTCCTGAAATTTGGGGCAGCTTACATGCCTGGCGCTCATCCAGGCTCTGCAGGACTTAGGCTGGGAGCCCGGCTGACTCATGCTAAAAATCAAAAACTCATACTTGATGTAAAATAAAGTTCCATTTAGGGGGATGTATTCATATCCTCATTTTGCCATAACAGCATGTCACAAACTGGGGAGCTGGAAACAACAGAAACTTATTTTCTCAAGTTCTAGAGGCCAGAAGTCTGAAATCAAGGTGTCATCAGGGTTGGTTCCCTCTGAGGACTCTGAGGGAGAATCTCTTCCCTGCCTCTCTCCTACTTTCCCATGATAGTAGGCAACTGTGGCATTCCTTGGCTTGTGGATGCGTTACTCCAGTCTCTGCACATCTTCACACGGCCTTGTCCCTGTGTCCTTCTGTCTTAATATGGATTTGAAGCCCTCCCACTGGGCCCCTTGTTGGGAGAAGTTGTCTTCATAGAGGGCAGTGGTTCTTAGACTTCCTTTTTGGTCATTCTTTTAAGAACTGAATACTTGTTTTAGAACTTCTTCCTAGAAAAATGCACTTAGAAATGTAAGGAGATGAAAAATATTGCATGCTATTCTGAAAGTTCATCATAGTTAATCTAGGTGTAAGTATTTTTTTCTTGTTTATTCTTATTGGTTCTCAGCGGGCCATCTCAATTTGAAAGCTTACACCTTTCTTCACCTCTGGGAAACATGCCATTACAGTTGACTTGAACAGCAAGAATTTGAACTGCATACGCCCATTTACGCGTGATTATTTTTTTTAATAAAAAGAGCTATAATTTATAGATCATTTATTATTAGTATAGACTTTCTCTTTGAATTATCTCAGGTTGTGAAATAGTTTCTAGTATTATTTGAATATTATAGATAAGAAAGTGAGGCTCAGACAATTTAAGCAATTGCCTAAGGTCACGGGTGATAAGGAAGAGGAAGGGAATAAAATTTATGAGGGCTGAACCCAAAGTCCATGTCTTATCCGTAAGGTCTTAGAGTAGCAAATGCATTGCAGCTGTGCCAAATGATATGCTCCATAAATGAAGCCATGCTTTAAAGCATTTATGACACTTTAAAGTGTCAAAATGAGGCTTTGATTCACGTAAGTTGGCACCGAGAACCTTCTTAGAGATTACCTAGTAAAAAATCCTTTTGATTTTCTTTCAGGTGTACATCCCAGTGTTTAGACACTACATAACTTACTAAGTGATCATGACAATAAATCTCACACCCATCTAGAGGCAGGATAGTAAGAAGCTATGAAAATTCCTGGGCCAGTGGAATACGGAAACTGAGACAAGAAAATTACACAAGGTCAAACAGTTTGAGCAACTGATGGTCAGATGGTGATTCAAAAGAACTTGTCTGCCCTAACCGAGGAGACTTGAGAATGAGTGGTTTATACCTCCCCCCTCCCGCCGCCCCCCAACCAAAGAATACATAGCTTAAATCTCCATGGTCTGGGAGACAGAGAAGAGACCCAATCAATGTCATTTGTGCCCGCTAAACCCAAGGACAGATGAAGTCAGGAACAAATAACAAAACCCCAATAAAAGCCAGGCAGACTCAAGACAAAAGTAAAACAGTTTAGCAGACCAAAGAATATTGGTGTATTTTGAATATTTTGAGAAGGTTTCTTTCAATTGTCTCAAAGTGTAAAATATAATTTTTTTAAATGATTATTTCCAAGGGAATAATTTCCAAATGTAAAAGACAAGTAACAGTGTTACTGGACAGGCACCAGCCTGGAATGGGTCTGCCTCAGGCCGGCCTGTAGTGCCGGCCTATAGGGTGCAACCCCCTCCCCGCAACCATGCACTCATTTTGATGTATCAGTATATTTAAAATGCACCTGGAAAACTGATGAATATTCTGCTGAAACCCTCCTCTAAGATTCTCATCCACAGAAAAAGGATAAAAAGCCCTCCAGACAAAGACTCAGTGTGGGCTCACTCTAGAGCATGCCCTTGCCTCTTCTCAGGCATGAACTTTTCATTAACACCTAAACTCTAAGGGTCCCAAGGAGACTCGCTGCCAGGGGAGCAGTGGCCAGTGGCAGTTCGACCCGGGCTTACCTCCTGATCCTGTTTCCAGGACCCCCTTTTTCTCTGACTTCCTGGTGAGCTGAAGGCAGTCCCACCTTGGCTCACTCCTTTCCTATAAATGTTCTACAGAGCCAAAGCAGAGTACCGCCTAGGCTCTCTCCTATTATCTTTTACCCTAAATCCCTTTCTTGTTTCACACTCCCCAACCTTAATAAATGTAGGAGACCTGGATTGCATATGAGAGAGCTACTTGAGAATCCTACTCCCCAAATCACCCGGACTCACGTTGTGAAATCTTTCCTACACAAAGTCAGGAACCCATACACTACAAGCCAGTGCCTGTCCGGTAACCCTCTTACTTGTCTTTTACACTTGGAAATTATTTCCTTGGAAGTAATCATTTAAAAAAATTATATTTTACACTTTGAGACAATTGAGAGACACCCTCTCAAAACATACATAACACACATAAAAATACACATAACCCAGAGTTTATCATCTCCACTATTTGCACATGTACACTTCAGTGGTGCTCAGTGTACCTGTATTCATATTGCTGTGCAGTATACAAGATGAGCATTTTTTTCTTGCAAATCTAAACTCTGCACCTGTTGAACAACAGCTCTCTGTTTCCCACTTTTCCCAGCCCCTGGAAATGCTGATTCCACTCTCCGTCTCTATTAATTTGACTACTCTAGATATCTCATGTAAGTGGAATCTTATTGTATTTGTATTTGTCTTTTTGTAACTGGCTTATTTCACTCAGTATGATGTCTTCTTTAAAGCTCATTCACTTGTAGCATCTCTCAGAATTTCTTGCCTTTTTAAGGCTGACTAATATTCCACTCAGTTGTAGGGGGTTTTGTTTGTTTGTTTTTCTTTGTTTAATTTTCAACCTTTGGAAAATAAATTGCTTTTCATTTTCTGGTTTTGTTATTACTTCCTAGTTTTAGTGAATTGTGATTACAGAATGTTATCTGTACTCATTCTATTTTCGGGCTGGATTGAGATTTTTACTTGTTTGTTTTTTTGTGGGCTTATATGTGGTCATTTGCTAATAATCCATGGCTACTTACAAAGAGTATATTCTAGGTTTTCAAGGCATGAAGCTTGATATCTTTTAATTTATCTAACTTACTAATTTAACAAATCAAGTCCTCTATATCCTTATTTATTGTATGGTTTACTGATCAGTCATGGGCTAAGAGAGGTAAATTAAAATTTTCTACTATTCTGTATTTGTCAATTTTTCCATTTATTCCTTATTGTTTTTGCTTTATGTATCCTGATGCTAAGTATTTTGTGCATAAATATTTATGGCAGATCTTCATGTGGCTCTCAGCCTTTATCACTGTAATGTTTTCTTCTGTGTTTAGTTTTCTAATTTTCTATAAATTTGGGCATTAATATTGGTCTGATATTAATACCATAACACTTGTTTTCTTGTTATTTGTACTTGCATTTGTTTTTGCTTTCTATTTTTTTCTACTCTTTTACTTTCAATCATTCTGAGAAACACAATTTTAGGTGTATCTCTTGCACATGACACTTTCGGGTTTTATTTTGTGAATCCATGAACTGTTTCTAAAGAGTAAGATTACTAGGTCAAAGTTAAAGACGGCTTTTATGGCTTTTGTTTTTTACTGGTTGGACCACTGTATTCTGTCACCAGCCATTTAGAAGCAAACTTGCTCTCCACCATTGCCAGCATAGCTATTACACTGCTGCTTTAATTTTTAATAGATGAATATGGGGCCTTACTGTTCTTTCATTTGCTTTTCTTGGCTATATCAAATTCTACTTTAAGTAAATAAAGATAGGAAAAAAATAGATCGAAATGACGCGTTCCTCTTTGGATATTTCCAGTGAGATTAAAAGGGCGGTGGCATTTCTTAGTCCAGTTTCACACGACATTGGGCCAGTTACTTCCCACAGGCTCCTCAGCCCTTGGATCTTCCCAGGAGAAATTGTCTAGGCCCCTTCCTCACAGCCCTGCACCTTGCTTTCTTTCCTTCTGTAGTGAATAGGCAACATAACAAAATAGGAAGGCATAGGGTCTGGAGCTAGAGTGAATGGATTTAGATCCCAGCTCCATCTCTGCCATTTACTAGTTACTAGTGACTTCTGGTAATTACTTACCCTCTCTGTGCCTTGGTTTCCCAAGGGTAATCATGATCACAAGAGTAACACCTGTTGGGGTTGTTGTGTGGACTAGTTAATTTATGCAAAGGACTCAGTCTGGATTACTATTGCAGGCTCTGCCTCTGGGAACTACTCCTTTTCTCCTTCAACCATGAGGTTTTGGGGGAAGATTTCCTCTCTTACGTGACTCTGCTTCCTTAGCCACTGCATTTAGTCTTACGCCAGAGGCAGGCTTCTAACACAGCAGAGCCGATCAGAGGTCTTTACTGGGATCTCTGAAATTGGGAAATAAGAAAGGGAACCTAAAGTATCTCTCTCACATGCAATCCAGACTACTGGCAGCCGTGTTTTCAGCCTGTGGAGAGAAGCAGGCATTAGAGATAGAAGGAGCCCAACATTGTTACAACTCTAGGTTCCATTTTTCCTAAGCTCATTTGCAAGCAAAGAGAGTTTTAATATATCTCCTAAGGTACCTTAGGACAGTACATACCGTGAGGTCTCCTATCTGTCTATCCATCTCTCTTTCTCTGTCTCTCTTTTTTTTTAACTTATTTATACAGAGAGGGGAATGAAGGAAGAAACAGAGGGAGAGAAACATTGATGTGCGAGAGATACATTGATCGGTCGCCTCTCTCATGCCCCCAACCAGGGACTAGACGTGCAACCCAGGCATGTGGCCTGATTGGGACTTGAACCAGCAACCTTTCGGTTTGCAGGCTGGCACTCAATCCACTCTGTCACATCAGGCAGGGCTCTTTTTAAATTTTATTTATTTATTTTCAGGGAGAGGGGAGGGAGAAAGAGAGGGAGAGAAACATAGATCAGTTGCCTCTCACATGCCCCCACCTGGGGACCTGGGGGCCTGACCAGCAACCCAGGCACGTGTCCTGACTGGGAATCAAATTGGTGACTTTTTGGTTGTCAGGTCTGCGCTCAATCCACTGAGCCACACGAGCCAGGGCTGTCTATCTTTCTCTTAAAGGACAAGAACTCTTGTAAACCCCTTTCTAATACACACACACACACACACACACACACACACACACACACACACACACACACACAGAATCAAGGCAGTTCCCAGCTTCTTGTGGTTCTTCCCCTGCCTGCACTGTCTGCACACACCAAAAGACAGTTGAGTAGAAGCCAGTCCTTAGGAACTACACTTGCTAAATAGGATGTTGTCCCAGAAAGATGTGCCCTTCTCTGTATGCTCCTTGTCCTTTCTTTCACTGCCCTATTCAGTAACTTCACAAATATATAATGAGCAGCTGCCAAGAACCACGTCAGGCCTGGGGCCCCAGAGAGGCAGCAAACAGTTACTGCTGTCAAGGAACCCACAGGCTTGTGGGACCATCAGGCTGTCAAGAGACAACTCCAAGAGAGACAATGGGATGAGTGTTGAACAGATGTTATTACCAAATGCTGCAGCAGCTCAGAGGAGTCTCTGTCACTGGTTGTCTGGGACAGTTGTCCAGCTGGCCTACCCTCCTCCAGCTTCTCCCCACCCCGGGGCCACCCTGCCCACTGCTGCCAGAATGCCTTCCTGAGCACAGCTCAGCCGCTCCTTCCTCCACAGGCTTCAGCACACATTCCTTAGCTTGGCGAGATCCTGATCCAGATCACCTCAACCTACTTTCTCAGCCACATTGTCCACTGTTCCCCATTCAATAACCTCGCCCACAAACCTAACCAGCCCGCTCACTTTTGTCATACGTCTTCAGAGTTTTCACACCACTGTGCCTCTCCTCACCCTGTTCCTTTTGTCTCCTGTCCCTGCAAGTGTCAATTGTACACAAGGTGTGGCAAAGGTGTGTTACCTCTCATGTGCCTGCTCTGATCATCTGGCTGTGTTGCTCTGTAGATAAGGATTCTGTGGACACAACTAGACCCAGTGAAAGAACAAAGGGATCAGGTAGCAAAATCTGCTATGGACACCAAACCGAGTATGTGTTAGGGGTGTGTGGGGGCCAAACAACGCACTTGGGATGCATTTGCAGACTTTGTTGCCCCTGCTTCCCATCCCTGTGAAGACTTCCTTATGCTTCCAAGTGAAATTAACCCTTTTTTCCCCCTGCACTTTTATAACCTCTCTACAGCGCTGTTCGGAGCACAGATTGCTCTGAACACCCTTTCTTTTTAGGGATACGCCCCCATTTTTTCTATTTGAGGGTACAGATCTACCATTCTATGGAGCATGGTACAAGGTAGGGAGTCAAAACACATTATCTGAACAGATGGAGCCACATGGAACACTGCTGCCTTTCAGCAGGATGTGTGTACAAGCTCCTAGAGAGCCTCAAGGGCTCTGTCCTGAGGAGCTGGCTTTCCCTACAGGTTTCTCTGCCAGGGGCAGACCCAGGATGGTGTCATTGTGGCCATGTTCTCACTCCTGAGTCCATTCCCTGTGTTGTTACCTCTGTCTGACCTGTCATTTGCTATCTTCTTGTGTGTCTGTGACCACTGAGGTCTGAGCCCCTAGCCTGTCTCTTTCATTCTTTTACTTATTAAACTATTACTGATGCCTCCTTGGTGGCCAGTTCTGTGTTTGCTGTTTGGGGTACAGGGATGATATTCTGCCTTCAATCCAATCACTAGCTTGGGGAGAGTGGGCTAGAGATGGAGGCAAGTCTGAGACCTGAGTAATGGGAGACAGGTGATCTGGGCCGTAAGAGGAAGGCGGGGGACTGCTGAGTGAGAACCGCAGAAGGCTTCCGGGGTTGGGGGTGGACACCCACGCTCACAGAATTCCCTTTCCCTCTGTGCTCCTCAGCACCTCATGGCAGAGTCGCCTGGTTGCCACAGCTGCAAGCTTTGTCCTCCCCAGTCCAGGGACTTGCATTGATGGAGCCAGGAAACATTTACATAGTCTCAGTACCCCTTACCCCCTAGACCCCACTCCACACAAACATGAAAACACAACGCCAATTACCTACCCTGCTCCTGTCCCCCACCATACCTGGGTAGCTAAGGCTACCCGCTGGACTCCCTTGAATCACTTTTGCTGAGTTCACACCTGGGGCGCTGGACCCAGGTAACCACTCAGGCTCCTTAGCTGCATGGGGCCCTGGTTGTCCTGTTCCCAGGTCTGGGTGACCACTGTGGACTTCTGTGATGCCCCTATGTTATTATAGGAGCTCCAGAACTATTGGCAGATTCACTAAGGCTGCTGCACCCCTCTCTCCCTCTGGGTTCCTGGCCCACAACAAGCATCTTCCCCTCCTCCACACTCCCCCCTCCCACCCCACAAACATGTTTAGGCTGCAGGCCCAGCTGCAGAGCTGTATAGCCCTGTTGGCAGGAGACGGGCTGGCTCCAGAGAGCAGGCTGAGGGGAAAGCAGCAGATCACATTTCTTCAGCTCGTGCCAAATATTATTCAGACGTAGCTTTTCAGACAGACACAAATTGCTCATCCAATAAACACAGAAGGGCTAATCCCTGGACATTTATCAGAGTGGGGAAAGATGAGAGAAAGGGACAGTCACAAGAGGCTTTTGAGAGCTGGCCTGGTGTGGCTAGCCCAAGGGGAGGTGGTGAGACCTCCATGCACTCCTGGGGTTTTCTCCTTAGAGGGCCTGAAACCCAGCACCGAGGCTTTGGGATTCGCTTTCATCGTGACACACAAAGCCTGTGTTGGTACATACACTTCCTGTAGTGAACAGTGAGGAAGAAATCCACGTGGGCCTGGGTGCCTTTGTGGGCAGACAGACCTCAGCACCCATTGTCAATGATCAGGGGGTAGCTGGCTGCAGGGACCTCACAGCTTTCCCCACTCTGCACAGACAAAGTGTCCTCTGGCATTCATCATTTGTCTGTTTGCAGAGTTCTCAGGAGACATCTCCCTTGGCCTGGCATCTCTCACTTCTGGCTGACAGGTGTGAGAACATGGCAGCTGAGAAAGCAGGTCAAGGGACTGGGCTGACCACATGGCAGGGGACCAGAGACACAGGGGTCCTCCATCCATACCAGTATGCTGGCCACTGAGGTCTTTTGCCAGCCCATTTTTGCTAGGCCCTTCTAATGGGCTCCACAAACTTCCCCTTTGAGGGACTCTGCCCAGGAATGAGAGAAACTAGGCCCTGCTCTGAGGCCAGGGAGAGGAGGACCAGGTGAATCCTCTGGAGACAGCCTGGGTCCTCCCACTGCCCTGTGCCAGGTTCTGTGCCACGCTGGGACCCTGCAGTGTGCCCAGTGGAGAGGAAACCCTGCTGATGAGAGGGGACAATGACTTGCTCAGGGTTAGGGCATGGACATAATTGCCGACTTTTGTACAGTTAGGCACTATTCTCACAGCACGACGAGGTAGCTGAGCTAATATTGGTTCCACTTTTCTGGTAAGGAACTGAGAGGTTGGATCACTCACCCAAGGTCACCCAGTTAGTGAATGGGAAGCTCCAGAATCTGTGCTTTTAATTTGACTCTGCCTTATTTGCCTACCGGCCTATGAGAGATGCTTTGGTTTTAGAAATTCCAGTTGGACTGGAATCCTTAGGAGGTTTTGGAAGTCTGGAGTCCCCAGGCCTGGAACGACACCTTCAAGGCACAATGCTAAGGCTGGTTTCCGTTGAGAACTTGGGGGCTCTATAATTAGGGTGACTAACTTTCCCATTTTTTTCAGAACTGAGAGGATTCCTGGGATGTGGGACTTTCAGTTTTAAAACTGGGATGGGCCTGGGCAAACAGGGATAAGTTGATTATCCTATCTGTAACTAAAGGACTGGGCATGAATCATGGCCATGGACTTCAGGACCCACCTGCAGGTCATTCTCCTCCTCACACCTCTCAGGACAGGGACTCACAGAGTGACGTGCTGATGAGGAGGTTGGGTGAAGTAACAACCAACTGGCAGCTGCTCCTTTTAGATGCTTGGGAGAGGCAGACCATAATGTCAGGTGACAATAAGGCAGGGACACTGTGTCCCCCGAGCTTAGTGGGAACAAGGTGCCTTCTGGTGTACCCAACCCTAACACAACAGGAAGACTAAAGGGAATTCTCAGGTGACAACTGGCAAGCAGGTAGGCAAGCATGAATTTGGTGGCTTCCAAGGAAGCCAGGGGCAGGGCTTAACCCACTCTAACAGCAGGGAAGGGGTTTCTTTTCTGGTTCTTTTTTATTATTATTATTTTATTGTTCAATTACAGTTGTCTGCATTTTCCCCACACCCCAGCCAATCCCACCTCCCTCCCTTGCTTCCACCCTCCCCCTTGGTTATGTCCATGTGTCCTCCATAGTGGTTCCTTGGTTCTTGAAACTCAATTCCATCAGGAATGGTCTCTCCCCTGCCCACCTGCCATCTGGGCCCACAGTGGCCTGTATTCCTAGCCCAGGAGCCCTGATCCTCCTTCCTCTCTGACTTGCCCACCACTTGTGTCTATTTGTCTGTCTGATTGGTTGTGAAGATCTGAAACTCAGTGAATCAACAGCCGGAAGATTTCAGTATAAGGGGTCAGGGTTCTGAGGCACAGAATCCAAAGGCAGAAATGCTGCTAGGCCTCAGGAGGGATGCAAATGGGGCCAAGAAGCCTCAGGATCACAGGCAGTACTCTCTCCCCTTCTAGCTCCATTTCTCTGTGGTCTGTTCCATTCTCTCAGCTTATTCGCCTCTCTGTGTATTGGCAGAAGATGGAACATTTACATAATTTCAATTACAGCCACACCCAGGGACTGACTGAATGTCTTGAATCTCAAATCCAAATTCACAGAAGAGACCAACTGATTGGGCCAACTTGGGTCAGACGTTCACCTCTGGTCCAAACAGCTGGGGCTGGTTGGTGGGGTCAAGCAGTACAAAAGTGACTACAGATGATCCACCCTGGGAGGGTCAAGTTTTCAGAAAAAGGAGCCACCATGAACTGGCTACACACTTATATACATTTCCTGGAACTGATAGTTCCTGAACGACGCCTTCTCTTCTCTGAGTTTGTAAAATTTTTTTGTGGATCCCTCAGTGCTTGATTTGATGTTACTCTCACTCTGGAATGTTTTAAAAATTAATTTGAGTAACTGTGGTCAGCTATTTGAAAGTCATTTTTAAGCCCATTACCTTTAGCTTATACAGCACCTTACTCAAAGTGAGACCCACAGACCAGCAGCATTGTTAGAACAGGAGAATTCCCCTCTCACCTGCATAAGCAGCACCTGGACTTTAACATCTCCCCAGGTGATTTTACATTAAAGTTTGGGAAGCACTGGAGGGGGTTCTTGTCTTATCTCTCTTACTAGAATAAAAATTCTGAGGGTGGGGGGTGACTCTATTCAGCAAATGTCAATATTGTATACTTTCTATATGCAAAGCATCTTGCTCTGCCTTGCAGTGGATGGAACTCCACAAATGTCATAATGAGGGGATTTAAAGCTCAGGATAGTGATCAAAGAGGATATATTAATTATATGGTATCTGAGCTTTGCTTTAAAATGATCCTGTAGGCCCTGACCAGTGTGGCTCAGTTGGATAGGCATCATCCTGCAAAGCAAAATGTTGCTGGTTCAATTCCTGGTCAGAACATGTGCCTGGGTTTTGAGTTCCATCCCCAGTCAGGGCACATGTGAGAGGCAACCGATCAATATTTCTCTCTCACGTTGATGTTTCTCTCCCTCTGTTTTCCCTCCCTTTCTCTCTCTCTAAAAAGAAATAAAATCTTAAAAAGTATCCTGTAGGAGGTGGGAAGAAGTTGGGGGTGTGGATGAAGCAAATATGGGGTGATGGAGAAATGGGGGTTCATCATAGTATTCTTTCTACTTTAGTGTATTTTTGAAATTTTCCATAATAAAATTATAAGGAAAGAATGGTGTAAGACATTGTAAGAGATTACCTAGCTGCCCAAAATAAATCTGTTTCCTGGCCAAATGAAGTCAATCCAAGGCACTAAGAGAATTTCCAAGTAAGATGGTTCAGTCCCTGCCAGAGACTTTTGGAGGACGTGTGCAGTAGGAAGTTTAAAACGCTGGTCGTGTTTACTGTAGCAAATGGGCCTCATTGGATTAAAATTTCTCTTCTGAAAGGAGAGAACAAATCTTTGAGGTATTCCAGGGGCCCCTTGAAATAACCCAAAGCAATTTCCAGATTAAGAAAAA
>VMDR010013060.1:0-25557 GCA_007922815.1 Macrotus californicus | reverse complement strand
TTCCTATCACTTTTTACACATTTAACATTTCATCTTATTGAATGGGTACAAAAAGGAATTAACTTTATTACTGAATATCATCAAAAGGATTGTTTAGAAACATTTAATGACTATAATATGCAGTTTCTTTATTTAAGCTATGCATACTTTTTTAAATATAATATTTCTCCTAGTGGATATCACAAATACTTTGAGATCTTAGATAAATTCTATTTTTGTCTTCCTACTTTTCAACAGATTTTAAATACCTAATATTTGCAAACTTCCTCTGGGTTCTCCTTATGGTTCATTTTTTTATTACTTATTCTATGTTTGTGAAGTATATAGCTATCTGATACATTAAGCATTCATCAGAAACATAAATGTGTAAAAAGACTGCCTTTCTCTGCCCATTGTGTCTAGACAGCCCTAAACATGGCTGGTCGTGAGTCATTTGTTCACCAGGTGCCGTGCCTTGCAGGTGAGCACTGTGGTCACCTGTTGGCTCTTCAGGCATTTCTTAGCCCTTTCTTCCGGGTCCTGTCTTTGGGTCACTTCACATTTGGACAAGAAAAACCAAAAAAGGGGAGCTCAGATTAAGTAATTACATTGATATATATTCATTATACTTATCTTTCCATTTGGTAGGTTACTTCCATAATTATTTTTAAATTTAGAAAAGTACCTCACATTCAGAAGGTTAAACTTTCTGTGAAACAAGACACATGATCATCACAGTAAGAACAGTTTTCACTAGAAGCATCCTGTATACGCAGCTGAATAGTCAAGAAGGGGAGAGAAGCGAGAAAGCCAATGACCAAGTTAGTGTGACAGATATTCTTTGAGTAAGGTAGAGTTTGGGAGAGAAAAGAAACCTGTGGAAGCATATCGACTTTAATGTTTCTAGTTTCTTCTGTTCTGTGTATCACCAACAACTTGGTGACCTGAATAGACTTGTAATGAGTTAATAATAATTAGTATTAGAATAAAGAAAAAAATAATAGAAAGCTATATTTAGAGAGATGGTAGAAGGATATTAGAAACTACTACTGATTCCATAGTATTAGTACTGGTCTGTAAATAAAAAGAGCTGGTTAAAATAGGATTTTGAAAATAATATTAACTATGTTTACTGTATTTACAGAACAGTCCCAGTTTATTATTAAAGATTAAAATTGCTTCACTGAAACCATTCTGAAATACACAAAGCAGAAAAGCTTGTTTTAATTCAGACTTAGAATTTGATATTAAAGAATTCAGATATTAAAATGAGCACTTGCACGTTCCCTAGTATATTATCTAACTGAAGGCTAAAGCCTCTTGGGTTAATATTCTCACCCACGTATTGTAGATGGGTAAACCAGATAGGTTAAATTATTTGCCATGGTTATATTCAAATGTAAGTTGGCAGGGCTGCAAATTGGATATTGTCTGTTACTGAAATCCAAATTCTTTGTTCTCTCCATATGCCACAAAGCAAATGTGATTTGCTGTAGTAGTTTGAAATTAATTTCCTAAGGAGAATTAAAACTAAGTCTTTAAGATTTTTAAATCTTCTGACTATAAAAAGGAAGACGCCCCACCCCCCACTTTGGCATTTAGCTATTGACATTTTATGTGGCTATGGTAACTATTCATTAACAGGTAACAATTGTCATTTCATTAACTGGCCTCTTTTTTACTTGCAAGCCTGGTTCGTCCATGAAACTGCCTGACAAACCCAAAGTGACCTTCCCCTCCTACAACTCAGGAGC
The DNA here is from genome assembly GCA_007922815.1 of Macrotus californicus. Taxonomy (NCBI): domain Eukaryota; kingdom Metazoa; phylum Chordata; class Mammalia; order Chiroptera; family Phyllostomidae; genus Macrotus; species Macrotus californicus. The sequence goes on along the minus strand of VMDR010013060.1, from coordinate 23,824 downwards.
ACTTCATGTCATTAGTGTTCATTTCACACATAATGGGATGCATTATTTATCGGTTGTATGTTCTGTGTCTTCAGCTCTATGACAGGCTCCTGGTGTTTTATATGTCTTTATGATGGATTATTATTTCTCATTTTTATCTTCATTCTGCCTCTAGACCACAGTGGGGCATTTCTCATACTGAATGTTCATTAGGCAAAGTTTTAAGGAGCTGAAAGCTTTTGCTACTCTGTCATTTCATAACAAAGTGCATGTTAATTCTTTGACCAGAGGCTCATGTACTACTCAGTTTTCCTGTAGAGTAGTAATATTTTAGGTAAGCAAGATTGGAAGACATGTCTACGGGTTTGTTTTATGGCTGGCCTTGGAGCCATTAACTGAATAATACACTGAGTGCAGCTTGTCTTCCCACTCACTGCTTTATATCTCATGAGACGCAGGCCGAACCGTTTTCTGGCCAGACCTCTTAACTGGAGACTGGTTGTAGGGACGTAAAGTTACTTTAGTAAATATTTAATGTCAAATGTCTATGTTTAGTTACATCCATTAGCTCCACTTAATTTTGTGCGTGTGCCCTATGCTTTCTTAAATTGTTTTTAACGTGTAAGTTCCCTAAAACCCTTTTGAAAAGTGGGCCGGTACAAATACCTGTGGAGAGACTTTCTCCACATAAGGCTGCGTAAGGATGGATACTCAGATCACATAGCCTTGCCATTAGTAGCTGCACGACCTTGGGTATTGCGTTCTTCTCGTTCAAGCTTCTGAGTCTGTAGCTAGTTGTGTCATGGGGCTAACCATGGCTATTTTGAAGAGCAGTTGTGAGAATTAAAAATGAAGCATGTACGTAAAATCTGGCTCATAGCAGGCATTCAAGAAATTGTTAATTGTTTATCTTCTAGTTCACCTTGTCCCTATTGTGGTTAAATTTTGTAATACAGGATCAAATTAAATATGCCTCTTAAAATAATTTGGCTCTTTGTGTTACTTCAGGTTGCATTTTAGAAGTTATAAAGTGTCTGGGCCATATAGGGTTTTTATAGAATCCTAATAGGGAGTGTAAATGGTCAGGTTTTAAGGGGTAGCAGAGAAATATGAGTATGTTAATAAAATAGCCAGAAGGCTGTACAGTAGCCCTGCCTTATCTACAGTGATGTATTCCAAGGCCCCCAGTGGGTACCTGAAACAATGGGTGGTACAGACCATATCTGTATCTGTATCTGTATCTGTATCTACATACACACTGTGTTCTTTCCTATACATACATACCTGTGGTAAAATTTAAGTTATATAAAATTAAGCACTAGGAACAGTAAGAGATTGATTGCAAAACTAATAATAAAGTAGAATAATAATAGAATAACAATGATAACAACTATTACAGTAATACTGTAAGTTATACAAGTGTGGCACTATTAAGTAAAATAAGGTCACTTGACTACAAGTGAGGCGATACTGTGACGTTCCATTTGCTAACTGCAGTGGCCGCTCGTGGGTGGGGAGTGCATACGGGGTGGAGAGCGTGGAGACCCGACAAAGGGGTGATTTAGGTTCCAGGTGGGATGGAGTGGGATGGTCCCAGACTTCATCACATTACTCAGAATGGCACTCAATTTAAAACTTATGAATTGTTTATTTCTGAATTTTCCCGTTTAATATTTTTTGACTGTGGTTGACCGCAAGGGATTGAAACCGCACAAAGCAAAACCCCGGATGAGGTGTTACTCCCATACAGTTACTGTGTGATCTCAGCCATTTATTTTCACGTTGATAATCCTGCTGTTGAAACCTGCCTTGGACTAGAGTTACCTTCGTTTTCCTTTGTCTCACTTAAATGTCGGTAGCCCACTTTTTCATTTTTTAGCGTTTAAGCCTTGTGAGATCGAGTTATAGCCTCCTGGTGTCATCTGTGTGCACCGTACATAGTGTTTGCTAAGGGGGTTGTATTACAGACAAAAAAATAAGGGATTGTTTTGTTATTTAATTATGACTATATCACTGTTTAGTTTTTAAAGTGTCTATTTTAATACATAGTATTCGTTTTTTTTTAAAGATTTTATTTATTTATTTTTAGGGAGAGGGGAAGGGAGGGAGAAAGAGAGGGAGACAAACATCAATGTGTGGTTGCCTCTCATGTGTCTCCTGCTGGGGACCTGGCCTGCAACCTAGGCGTGTGCCCTGTGTGACTCTTTGCTTCACAGGCCTGTGCTCAATCCACTGAGCTACACCAGCCAGGCTGATTTTAAGGAAGAAGTGAATTTTTCTTTGAAACAGTTTTATGGTGAAGTTTATTTTAGTGAGTTCTGATTTAGTTAATTAGCCATGTAAGTGCAGATTTCTGAAGGATTTCTGGTAATATGACTGATGATTCACCTGTATCCCTCCTGGGCTTCTCACCACTAACACCTCAGTATTTTATGACAGCCTCAAATAGCATCCCTGATGGAATATTAAGAGCCTTGATTAAATATTTTGTTGCATTGGTTCTGATGGAAACTTAATATGCTGTGATATTACTATGAGATATAACTGGCTTATATAATGGACTCTTATTTTGGCGGCTTAATCAAGTGGGAAGCAGAGGGACACTTACTGGGCGTGAGATTCTCTTGATCATGAGAAGCAGTTGCACTGTGGGGATCCATTAGACTTCTTGAGAATTATTGTCATTTTTATCCTTTCCTTCCTCCTTTCATCAATAAGTAATTACTCCATGCTAGGTATTTTTATTTAGGTAGAAATACATCAAAATCACATTTATTATTTATTTTTGAAACATATATGTTAAAAATTTAAGGTCTTCCTGTTGTGAGAAATAGACTGATATTTTAAAGTCTATTTATAATTGATGCTGAAGATTTTTTTTAATACAGAGTCCACTGGAGAAAAATAACCCAATATTTAGTATATTGTCTAAGCACTGATGTTTAGTTTTACGAAAAGGGAAAAAATAGTTCATGAGATTACATAGTCATTGTTTTCCTGAGGTAAGCTGAGTACAACAGAGTGAAGTCAAGTCTTCAACATTTTTGCAGTTATACAGCTTAATTAATTAGTCTGTCCTCTATGACTTTCTTAGAGTCATCCTGCAGGTACAAATGGCCCAGGCTTGGTAGTCCCAATGAACGAGCGTGGTTACAGTCCTTTCATTGCCATGGCAATTGTGCAATTAGTGTGAAGTTGCTGGCGAGCTCCTGGGCGAGAGGGTTTCGATGGACTGACTTGGAAGTGAAAAAATAAAACCCTTTGTGTAGCGGCTGTGTGTTCTGAATAGACATAGCAGCTGCCTTTTCCCCCCAGTTTCATTACTAACGTAGATGTAGAATTATGCTCCAATGGATCGTTGGCAGGGATACCCTTCTCCTATCAGAGGGAAAACAAATGTAGGTTTCAAGTAAGCATTGAGCCAAGTTGTTTGTGAAAGTTCCGGAAAGTAGTCCTGGAGCTGAGCTTTCAATCTATATTTTAGCTTTAATATTGAAATGTCACAAATAGCAGAGCACTCAATGTACAAAACTTCACTAGGAGAGTTTTTAGTTATTGAAATGTACAGCTACATCTCATTTCTTATGGTAAAAGTTGTTCAGAGGGGTGAATGTAGAAATATCTCTGTAAAAGAACTTGTAAAATAGATACCTGAAAAATGGTAGTTACACATGCCTACTGCTAGCCTATCTCATCCCTGGGAGGCTCTGTTTCTAAGAGTGGCAGAGAGCCATGTTTATAGACATCTTGCGTATCACCTTTCATAAATGTTAAGGGTCCCTATACTCTCCTTAGACCTTACAAGATACAGTGCTGGAAAAGGTTAATAAATGGTTCACTGTGAATGGCACCTACCACTTCAAAGAATCAGCTAAACAATATTTGAATTATGTATATATTCCTGGTGTACTGAAGAACAAAATGTAAAATTTGCTTTGTTTATTAGAGTAAATTTGACTGCACACTAAAGGGAACCTAAAGATGTTCCCCTCTCTCCTTCACCCCATTCCCTTTCATCCTTGGAGAGAGCTCGCTTCCCCACAGCCGGCTGGCACAGAGCCAGAGCTCCCGGGCAGGCTTCATGTCTCGTGTCGTTGTGGCTTGTTCTCCTTCTTACCAAAGCCTGTTAGCAAATTTTTCATTTCCTGTGTCAAAAGTACCTTGGAAAGTAAGTGCTAAAAGTATACATGTAGAGAATAATTCCATACTTTAGAGTAGTAAAAGGAAATGGAAGTTAACTTGGCTGTGTTACTCATTAGACATTTACAGTTTTATTATAGATTCCCAGGAGTACCATGGGTTATTAGAGAAAAGCATGGAAAATTGTGTTGTGTATCATTGTAGATCTTAAAAATGTGCCTTTTCCCTCTTCATTTTCACCTGGTAATGGTTACTTCTTATACTGATTTTTAAATGTAAGCATCACAGAGATACTCATATACTCGAGATGGAAAGATAATTGGAAGAGGCTGAGAAAGATAATATCGGTTGGTGGCTTAGATGATTTTTACGACTTCACAAAACTCAAAGGCTGGGGTCATTTCGTCGACCTTTTAGAGACACAGGAAATCATCAGTAGAGAGATCTCTGCTCGTGAAGATGAACATTATGTTACTCTGTGATTCTATGCCTCTTTGAACATTAAAAATGTTAGAGAAAATTTTAAAATAATTGTTCAGGCATAACGTCCTAACCAAGTGATATGTTTACCCATTGTTACCAAGTCCTGGGACAGAAAAAGACCAATTAATGCTTTGAAGTGATTATCAGACAAGCCAAGAGGTTCTATCTCTCAAGCTCCCACAGTGAGTTACTTGGAAATGGGAAAGGAGAGGGACCAGGGAGCCCTCAGTGGTTTACTCACTCAGATTTCTGCAGTCCAGACTGAGTGAGGGGCAGATTCTCTGAGTGGTTTATAGCGAAACTTCCCTGTCCTTAAAGTTGTTGTTGTTAATCTAGGTGTTTTTAGAGGTTGTTTCGAAAATAGTTTGAGTTGTGTATGTGGTGATATTTTCCCATTGCAACAGGATTTTCTAATGCTATTTCGTTGTGAGATTGTATGACTTGTCGAGATACAAAATACTCACATCACAGCATTTTCCCCCGGTGGTCTGCAGCTGTTGCTTTGTGGCATTTCCTATTGCCCGGTGGTTGTTACGGTGCAGATAAGCTGGATTTTTCTTGCTGCCCTAAAAAAGCAATCATTTTGTTAAGTGTGCAAACCCCAGGATGTCTCTAGCTGTTACTACCTACTACCCCTAGGCCTGTTTATTTACTTTGTAATGGTTTCTTTTTCAACAATATCTTTTATTATTTTAATTTCCTTTGCTTTCCATTCTTGGATAGTATCTCAAATTGATGTTCCACACTTTCTCAGATTTTACCCAGCTTTATTTTTGTTATTTACTGCCTCTAATAAGGTGTTTACTTTATATACTTATTTACATATTCTGCTGATTTTTAGTGGTCTTGCAATCCTTCCTTACCCTGCCCATTTCCCTGTTCAAAGACAACTCTGTTGTCTTTTTTGTAAGCCAGTTTCTTTGTTGTGACTCTATTCCTGCTTTTTAGGCAAGACTAGATCTTATAGTGTATAGCTTAAAAGTGTTTTGGGGGTGTGTGTGTTGCATTCCTATATTACTTTGCTATGCTAATATTTCCTTTAATAGTTTCTTCTGTTTTACTTCTCAGTTCTTTATATCTATTGCATGAAAATTTCTGCAACTAATTTCTAGTCCTGGGCTTATCTGGACATGTTTCTTGTATATTCTCTCTATACATATTCAGTTATAATCTTTATTCAGGCGATGCATAGGCTTTTAGCTCCTGCTTAGATCCACATTGTTGTCCCTAAACATTTACCTCTAGATGTCACATAGAGCTAAATATGACAAAGCACCACTTATGTTCCTGTTTGCTAAATTTACTGCCTTGAGGAAAATGTATTGATTTCTTATTAACCTGTCTACATTCCATTTGTCAGGTATGAAAACATACCGCTTCTGCTTTTGTGGCATTTCATACAGCTATTTTTCCTTTATAACCTCTAAATGCTGTTTCAAGGACTTTCTTACACATCTATTATTTTCTTAACTTGCCATCTCTGCCCGTCAAGAACACCTTTCCTTCTCTGTCCTTTTCCTGCCCTCTTCATCTGTATGTTCTAGGAATGCTGCTTCTCTTCACCTGACTACTGGAATATTATATTGTTACTTAAAATGATCTTTGTTACAGAGACGTCAAACTTGCAAGTATCCAGGTTATTGTACATGGCTACATAGGGAAGTACCTAGTTTGGATGTTTTCTTTGGCCTACAGAGTGTGTTGTACCTTCATTGGAATGTATTCAACTTAATACCTTGTATCTTATGCCCACTTGGCATCTGTATTTATGGCATATGTATTTATATCAACTTAATACCTTGTATCTTACACCTACTTGGCAATTAGCTTGTGGAAGAAGTTTGAAATTCCTTTTTGAGAAAAAAAAATATTTAAAGAGAAGGAAAATATTCACAATATAATAAAACTACTGACTTATGGAAAAATACTGCAAGTTATAACCAATTTTAATAGTGGTTATCTATGGATAGTGTGATTTTTTTATTTACCTTGTTTCTTACCTGTAGTTTCCAAATGTTCCTTAATGAGTGTTTTTAGTATAAAACCCAGTCAATTAACAATCACTCCAAAGGGTATGGTTTTGTGTATACATCCCATAGATCTAATCAACAAGGTCTGTGCTCGACACTTCGGCAGGTTGTATTTCAGAAGATGTGTGAGATATACTCATGAGTGAGTTTGTAATCCTGCTTGGAGAAACAGTGTGGTACAGACTCTACTGAGAAGTTACCCGTAAAAAAAGGACATGGGCAGATCAATAGAATATTCTCAAGTAATGTAAATGTCATTTAGATTATGCGATGCTGCCCCGAACTGAAATGCTGATGACGTGTCCGCAAGGCTCTGTTAAGAGCTTTTGAACACCACAGCGTTATCCCCGTGAGTGGAAGCGTTATCCCCGTGAGTGGAAGCGTTCTTGTAGCCTGGCTCTTCTGTTGTAGGCACGCATTTTGGGTTGTATGTATTTTCATCACTTTGGGGCTTATTGCTCTTTGAAGTTACTCAGCAGGTTTTGTGAGTGCCTTAGGCCTTACTGTTAGGAAGCAATAAAAACTGAATCCTGGAGGGTTAGCAGCCTGGAAACTGTACCTATGTGACTTCAGAGAATGCAGACACACCTGTCTTTGGCAGGACAGCAAAACTGAAACAAATACGGTGAGGGACACTGTTTGTTTAGACAGAATCTCTTTCTCTGTATTACAGCTCCTTCTTTAGAGATCATAGAGCAATAGTTCACAAAATGAAATTAGGACATCATAATCCTTCTTGTTCTAGAAGCATTATTATTAAAAGGTAGCTTCATGTGCTTCTGAGAAGCTAATTAGTTACTGTCTCGCTTATCATGCCGAGAGGCTGCTGTGATTCATGGGTATGACCCATCGCCACGGGATTTTCTAATGTTATTTGGTTATGAAGTTATTTATACTTCTGACTCTGGGCTTTCAAAGGGTCTCCAGCAGTTTTTTGTAACCCAGCGTATGCACTCAACAGAGTTTTGTGATCTGTGGCGGACAGTGTGGCAGCATGGGAGCGTGTGAATCCAGTTCACTGCTTGCCTGAGGTGCAGTGCTTGGTGAAACTCTTCACTAAGCATGCCAGTGAGTTTTCATTGATGTAGACCTTTTTATTCTGTAAGGAACAAACTTCTCTTGAATCAGATTTTTAAACGATATTCAGAAACAGTGCCAAGACAGCTTTTTTTGTGTGGTTCTGTTTGCTCTAATATGTCCTCAGCAGGAACTTGTACCACAACTTCCCTTATGCTAATTTTAATTCATGAGTTTAGTCTGGATGGTTAAGAATTTGTTCTGTCTTTGTCAGACATTTATTTTATTTGATTAATGATGGCTGTGGAGGAGGAAAATTTTTTTCTATCCTTCCAGGTTCTTCTGGCCAGCCCAATAATTAAATCATCATAAAAAGATTAACAAGAGAAAATAAATGTAATTACATACATATGTATGGGAACCCCACATACATGAGAAAGGCAGACAGCACACACACAGGAGATGTTCAGAGACAGACAGTTAAAATGAGGTCTGTATGGCATTCAGAGCTCAGGATGCGGTAAAATGCCTTAGGGCCTCAGAGGGGAGAAAGGTCATTTAAAGGACGATGAGAATAACAGGTGTTCAGTACTGTGCCCTGTTGTTAAGTCGTAGAAAGTTATGTCTGGTACTAACTCATTATGTGCGGAGCCCCTAATTTAAATTCTTTAAAGGTAGAATAATGTAAACGTTTCTCTTGAGCCCCGAGGGTCTCAGTTGCCTCCCGTTCAAAATAATTTACTTGCCGAAGTGGCTCCTTTTGGAGAAGCTTGTTCTGAACCCCTTCACTGGAATAGGGAAGACATCAAAAGCTCTTCACAGATCTGCTAAAATTTAAATATCATTAATTGCATCCATTCATGAAACACATAATTCTTAACTTTGGGGAATCTCACACAATATTAAGTGTTCTTTATGAGAACAGTGAATTTTGTTTGGGGACAGAATTCCGTGTGTCTCTCTAAAGTAGAAAGGAGATTTTGGTGTGACATAGCTTAATGTCCAAGATTTTTCCAAACTGGCCTTATTTGGAAATCCATATGTTATGTTTTGCATGGGTTGTTTTATTGAGAGCAAGGTAGAGCAGCAGGCCTATAACATATGCATATGGAACAGATGTGAGTGTAGTGAACCTAAGTCTACTACTCTTCCTGATCATGAGCATTCTTTTATAGTTCTCCATTTTCATAAAGAAGTTCTATGGGTTTAAACTCATCAAGCTCAAAATTATATAATTAATCACATTTAGTTCTCAGTTTTCTAAGTAATTCATCTGAGCTCTTCAACATGACACCTGGTGGCAGTAAGTCACAGATCTGGCTGGAGGAGCAGAGGAGTTTGGACCCTCCTGCTCTAAAAGTTCATGTGTGCTAGCTAAGGAAATAGGGCAGAAGAAGATGTGTCTGAGAAATTTATACAGGGTCACATTCTAAAGAGAGGCACGACACTCAGTCCTGGAGTGGCATATTACAAGGATTAGTGGACTTAAATCTGTGAGACCCACTTTGACATTAATTTGCTATGATGTGACTTTCTGCATGTCTCTTCTTGTCTGCCTAAGGCTGGGTTTCTTTACTTCCCTAGGGGGATAATGAGTATTCGTCTCACCTGTTAATAGGATGACCTTACGTAATAATTAAAACAGTAATAACATAAAAAGAAATAACTGTATTCAATAGTAAGGTAGATGCTTGCTGGTTGCTTCTGCTCAATTTCTTTCTTTAGAAGTACCTTAAATAATTGCAGTTTTTCTGGACTCAGTTCTAGGCATTCTTCTCATATTCATTTTTGTGAGATCTCCATTTCCATGGTTTTGGTTATGGGCACTAGCCACAAAGATACATCTCTTGGTCTCCAGATATTTGCATAGCTCCCAAACTCTTCCTAGCCCAGTCTCAGTTTGGAGTTACATTATAATCCAGCAACTAAAAGCAATTGAAAAGTGATACTACTCTTGCATCTTTAATAATATAATAGCATGTAGGTTATAACTCAATAATATTTCTTTTTTTTTGTTAATTCTCTCCTGAGGACATGCTTATTGATTTTTAGAGAGAGAGGGTGGGAGAGAGAGAAGGAGAGAAACATTGATGTGAGAGAGAGACATCAGTTAGTTGCCTCTTGAACGTGTCTCTTCCTGGGATGGAACCCGCAACAGTGGCATGTGCCCTGATGGGGAATTGAACCTGTGACTTTTTGGTTTTCGGATGACACTCCAACCAACTAAGCCACACTCACCAGGGCAGCAATATTTCTTAAAATCTGCTCTCTTACACCCCCAAGTCAAGCCTCAGTCAGTCCCTTTTTTTCCCAGTTTTTCCCATTTCTGACCCTGAGCCTTATACTCACAACACTCTCCAGCCTTTATTCATTTGAACTTTTCCCACAAACTGGGCCTTTGCCCCATGTTTTCTTCTTCATCTTTTTCCTCTTGTCTAGCATGAGAACAGTTCAAGAGTTAGGCTAACAAAGACCAAATTTCCCCTAAGGATGAAGGGGAGATTATTATTTTGGCATAGACTCGTAGCGGGAGAAAAGAGGGAGGAACATTCACATATAAATTGTCTTTATTCCCAGCATACTTACAGAGTGGTCTACTTGCTGTCTACTTGTATATTTCATAGAGCACCTCTTTCTCAACCGGTCTAAAACTTGACCTTATGGTCCACCCAAACTTGCTTCTCCTCCACTATCCCTTATCTTTGTACGAAGTACCCATCAAGCTCCTAGTGGCTTATTTTGTACATCTGAACATCGTCCTTGAATTTGCCTCGCCTCATCCTTCCCATTCCATCCATTGTCTCTTCGGTTCAATACAAAATACACAATTCTAGGAGCTCTCCTTCTTACTGCATTTCCAGTGCTGGCACTTCACTCATTACTCCCCTCGTGTCTTCCCTGCGGTCAGTGTCCCCTACTCCAACCAAAATGATCCTTTAAAACATGAATCTGATTGTGACTCTTCCTTCTTTACATTATGCAAAGTCTTCTTAGTACCAAACCCTTAATATAGCTTCAACGATTCAGTATTGTCTGGTTGGTCTCTGCCCACGTCGCCAGAAATAGCCCCCTCAACAGGATGCTGTTCTTCCTGCCTTAAGGCCTTTTCTAAGCTGGTCTGATGTCTAAAGTATCTCTCACCCTCCACTCCCACCTAGCTGTTAGCTTGCTCATTCACCTGATCTCGGCTTAAATATAACCTCATCCTAGGCTTTTCTGATTCCTCCTCCAGTCTTTTTGCCATTGGATCATTTCCCCCACACTTCCCCTTTGGTAAAACCCATCACACTTGGAATACAGTTACTTGTTCAAACGCATTTGTCTGAGCAGACCCTCAGGACAGAAGGTATGTCTTTCTGCTCTCATAGTACTCCATCCGCAATGCTTAGTACAGTACCCAGCTCAGATCAGTATTCAGTGGATGCTCGCTGATAAATGGATGCAGCTTCTATGACTTGTACCCTGTAAGCCTCCCCCACCTCGTTCCTACACATGTTCTGCCTCACACTTTCTATGCACCCTTTGAGAAAACCCCATGTCATTTCATATTTTTGTAAGCTATTTTCTGCAGAATTGTCTGCCCCGCCCTTGTCTGTCCTAGCTGTCACCCAGCCGCTGTCAGCGCACCGCTCTGTCAGCGTCAAAAAAGACGCAGTGTGTGCTGGGACCCTTTCCTTGTCGTTTTCCCACTTTTTGACTGCATGATTTTTGAGTAGGGTTTGTGGGTTGCTTCCTTATTGTTTTCATAACCCTAGCACCTAACACAGGTCAAACTGAATCAGAAAAGTTGGAATGCCTCCCATCTAGTGATATAATAATAATAATAGAAATAGCGCTGATATTACTGACTGCTTTTTGTAGGCTGGACACGATTTTAAGTACATTATTCATTAACTCATTGAGTTTTCACCACTTCTATGGATAAGTTACTTTTGTTTTCTTCTACTATGTAGATCAGGGATGGGGGACCCAGAAAGGCTAAGTAACTTGTCCAGTCTTAACCAGCTGGTGTGAGGCAAGGCTGGGATTTCAACCCACTGGTTCCGGAGCCTGCCCCCATCTGCGGTGGTCTATCAGGGTAGGCCGGTGCTCTCACACCTAGAAGGGTCCTGGACTCTCACTGCCTGGTTCACATTCCGGTTCGTCCACTCACTTCCTCATTGTGAGACCTGAGGTAAAGTCCTTCTTGACAGAGTGGGAATAATTATATGTCCTTTAAAGGAATGCTCTGAGGATTAGACAAAATAGTCAGTCTGTGCGAAGCAATCAAATTGAATGTAAGAAGTTGTAACAGTGTTAAGGGGAGCACTCATTAGATCTTTCGGGGTTCTTTTCCTATTCTGAATCCAGCGAGTCTGTCTTTTTATAGTTCTTCAGTCTTTTCCCTCTGCATTTATCTGTTACTTTTCAGTATTGTGGTGTTTATCTTTAATAACCAGCCTTTACAAGGGCCTGGGGACGCCTCTGCATTTTCTGTCTAGTAAACTCCATGGGCATTGTGACAAACGCATGCTGTCTGAAGTTGTGGCCCAGATTTCTACCGTCCCATCTGTGAGCTAGGTGGCTGAGTGAAGACCTCTGGCTAAGGAGAGCGACTGGATTCCTGTTTACAGCCAGAGCAAAGAAGAAAAAGAAACCCAAACAATCAGTTACTGTTGTCCGAATTTTTTAAGTTTAATCATAAAAGAACTAAAAATAAAAAAGGTCAACAATTGCTGCAAATGTTTCCTCTTTTCAAGTTAGATGAAGGCCGTTTTAGGGTGATCTGTGCTGCTGAATTAATTAGCAGTCAGATGGAAATTTTTAGCTCTTTAGGTGCTGATTTAGGTGTGAAGACTATACTTTGTTTATTAACACATGCTTATTATGAGACTCATAAAATCATAAGATGTTTTTCTTATTGCCATTTACGGACAGGGAACGACAGAGCATGTAGTTCTCAGACTTACTGGCCTGAGTTGTGTGCAGACCTTCTAACTACTTACTGGTAGTTGTGTAACAATACAGTGAATGTTCCAGAAGCAAATATGTGTTGCTTAAATAAATCCTGTCTTTCTGTGCATTTATTTATTTGCTTTGCTCAGAGATAGAACAAAACAAATACAACTCAAAATAGGTGAAATTGGAGATGATTGTGGCATTAAAGAGAGAGTTCATTCCACAGAGTAAATGCCATGAAGTCTAAAACACTTGATTCTGGCGGGCCCTCTGATGGCCCATGTAGAGAGGAACACGAGGGACAGCCACATGATTCACAGAGCCAATGAAAGACACCAATCAGTTATTGGAAGCACAACTATTGCAATTGCAGAGCAAGAAGGGAAGTGTCTCTTGTCCAGAATGTGGTAAATAGTACCTTCAACAAGCACTTGCCCAGAACACGCAGCAATAGATTCCTTCATGTTGCTGCTTTCAGTACAGGATACTTTCTGTGTTATGCAGACCAGTTCATTAAAAGCCACTGTAGATGGGTCTGTTATGCAACCCACTGGTGTTCTGATTTAATTTAGGGATTGATTTTAATATCAACAGAAAGAAAAAGGCTAAATATTCTTAGTTAACCCTCCTTAGTTTGTTTTTTTCTTCCTGAACTGTTTGTGTATATTAATTAGCTACTAGTTTTATGTTAAATGTTGAAAGTGCCACTGGGAAGTGAGCTAGGTATGACCAGTGAGGCCAGGATTTTCTTTTAGAAATAATTTCAGGTTGGCTCAAAATCGTGGACTATAGAACTGTAGTTTTATAAATACATGGTGAGCATCAGGGTCACCTGGAGGATTTTTAAAAGACAGGTTCATCTTCCAACTCCGCACTTCTCTGTTTAAGTCTAGGTGAGGGCATCCATAAAGCTCTCTATTTCATAGTTAAGATCCTTTGTTTTTGAAAACTCTACACTGTCAAAGCACCGTTTACTCTGACCCATTTCTGAAATGTACATCTGGACAACTGAATAAGGTGATTTAACCCTTTCGGTACGAGCGCCGGATATATCCGGCGCCCATCTGATGACCTGTGTGGACGAGCGCCGGATATATCCAGCATCCATCTGTATATAATTTTTATAAATTTTACTTATATAATTGATAGAATTTTATATAACTATCTCTTAATATTAAAGTTACAGACAACACTTGGAAAAAAGCATTGTTTTATTAAGCATAGATCTTATATAAGGTTAGGAAAGTCTTCACACAAAGGAGGACTGACGATGTGCTATGTGCGCGTTTTCGGCGCGGCACCTCGTACAGCAGGAGTGTCGCGGCAGAAAGAGCGCTCGTACCGAAAGGGTTAATGTATGGATTTCTCATTGGTAAACTGATGAAGAGTGTGGTGTGTCTGCAGGAATTGACGACTTTGAATAGTTAATATGTATTCTGGAGTAATTTTTTATTCTCACCATTGTCTGATTACATTTCCATATAGACTAAAAATATTTCATTAATTCTATCGAGAAAGCATCTTCCTATTTTTAGTCGTCAAGAAGTTATAAAGCATAGTTAGATGCATTCTGCAGTTATCTGAGATCTCTAGAGGTATTTCATTTACAGGCTTTCAAGTTATAATATGAAAAACGGTACTCAGAGATTGGTATCTCGCATACATCTTTACTTCTCTGTAGTTGTCACTAGTTAGAAAAAGAATCTTTAAATAAGCAGTAAACCTTTGTTGAAAGTGGAACACCAGGCCCGTGTGTGTGTCTTAGTCTGGCGTTAATATTTATAACGACAACAGCAGTCTTGAGTAAATGTCTTATGTGCACTTTTCGTTGTTTCCCTGCAGGCATCGCTTCTATGACAGTGCCAGTGTACATCGCCGAGGTCTCACCCCCCAATTTAAGAGGCCGATTGGTCACCGTTAATACCCTCTTCATCACGGGAGGGCAGTTCTTTGCAAGCGTTGTTGATGGAGCCTTCAGTTATCTCCAGAAGGATGGATGGAGGTCTGTAAATAGTCTTCTATTTCATTTTCAAATAAATCATGATTGAGGGGAGTGGGAGAAAATTGAGAAATGATAAGGAAAACATAACTGGGTATTTTGGTGCATTATAGCTTATTTATAACTGGGTAGCATTCAGCAAAATTGAAAGTAGACAAGAAATGTATATTCATTTTAATGATAGACTGGTACCTACCATTGAGAATTGATATTTACAGGCTTTTTTTTTAGCATTTATGTGACATTTCTCACACTGTGTGAATTCTTTTGCAGTATTTGTTTAAAAATGAATGCAGCAATAAATATGCATGGAGTTCTTGAATTGTATCAGTGATTGACAAGCTGTTTCTGAACTGCGGATAAAACTGACATCCTCTTTGGATTTAGGGGGCTGCATTGTGATCTGAGTGAAAGAAAACCCAGTCCTTAAAGCTTTAGCTACACTGTATAAAAAGGTAGTAATACATATAAATTGAAAATACACAAATCAGCCTGGCCAGTGTGGCTCAGTTGGTTGGGCATCATCCCGCAAACTGAAAGGTCACGAGTTCGATTCCTGGTCAGGGCCTGTGCCTGGGTTATAGGTTCAGTCTCTGATCTGGCGTTGGGGTGCATATTGGAAGGCAGCTGATCGATGTCTCTCACTTCATTGTTTCTCTCCCGTCTTTTTCTCCCTCCCTTCTCATCTCTCTAAAATAATTAAAAAAAAAAAAACACAAATCATTTCTTAATCACTATTTGGCTGATTTTGAATTGAAATGCGAAAAATGTTTTTAAAACTGCTTTCAAATATTTTCAAACTGAATATTGTAAAAAATGAACTAATCCTATGTTAAAGCTTAAAGATAATATAGGCTCTAAATTTTGATATCACAGTAATCAAAACAAGTTCATGTGACTGTTCCGGGGAGATTTCATTAAAAGGCATAACAGGCTACACAATGTTCTCTAACTCATTTTCTTGCCATCATTTATCACAACAAATGTTTGTTGAGCATCTACTCTATAGGGCCTGGGAAGAAAATATCGAACAAGGCGGCTCCGGTACTGACTTCCATGGTGATTACAGTGTTGACGTTAATTCTTCACAGCTGAAGACAAAGGATTCAGTGCAGTGTGGATGTAGGGAATTAAAATCTGTGTAAGCAGCACAGTTAATCATGTGGCTTAGGATTAGCCATTGAAGACCTGGACTGAAGTGTTATTAAAAGTCATGTGAGAGAACTCACTGAAGCCAGTTAGGGCCTAGGACTGTCGGGACCAATAAAGGGAAGAATGTTCTTAAGAAGCATTAGCTCTGTTCGCCTGTGCTGCTGAACTGCTTTTTACCTTTCTCTACCAAAGGGAGAAATCACTGGAAAAAATTAATAAGCAGGAAATTTCTTTCCCCCCCACTCTGTAGATGAACAGAGAGAGGGAGATAACTATTACGAGTAAAACCTGATATTTTGAGTTTTTCTTGGAAGCTCAGTGGAAGTCATTAATCTTTCCATCCCATATGTCTTTAAGATCTAAATCATCTATTTACATTTGGTTTAAAATTTATTAATGTAACTAATATAGATATGTATGTAATTTTATTAAAATCTGTTTTTAAATGGAAATCTAACACGCACAAGCCATTTTTTTTTAGTCGAGTTAGGAATTTAGATATTTTTATCTCAGTACTGGCTAGGAAAGAGAGAAAGATCATGCAGTAGTGAAAGTAACCGACGAATGTGGTGTTCCCGCGTAGAAGTGGAGGTCTTAGGACAGACATTGCTAGAACACTTTGCATTACTACAGCACGTGGTTATAGATGGACCCGGATTCAAATCTCTCTTCTTCCACCCGTTAGCTATGACCACGGACAAGGTACTTAGCTCCCTTGAGCTTCACTCTGTCACTGAAAGATGGGACCAGAAATACTTACCTTGTAAGATTGTTGTGGGATCTTAATTAATTATTGTATCTAAAGTATACAGCCCAGTGTTGGTGCATGGCACATGCTCAGTAAATGATGAGTCACATTATTATTGTTTGCTATTCAGATGAGTGAACAAAGAGTGAGCACTGCTCTAGGTGAGTTGTAAGGGACAGTGAAGGAAAACACATGCAATGGCTTCTGTTTTCTTTATAAGTAAAGATGGGTATTAGAGTTGATAGGGAGACATCTAGAGAAAAAACAAAGGTAAATGTTTATAGCTGTTACAGAAAGGATAAAAAGGAAATCCTAGAGACAGAAATGATTTTTCAAGTAACCGTGGGATCCCAACTGAAGTTGGAACCGTATTATTTGCAGTAAAGCCAAATAGTACACCTGTGTGAGTTTTTTCCCAATACGGGGGGGACCCAGGGGTAAAACAATAAAAGGATGGGACAACTACCTTGGGCTGGTATTGAGACCAGAGCGTTCACACACCAGATCACTTGATCACACTTATCATTTGTAGACATACACATTGACTTATGCATACATGCAAACATTTTTTTACAGGTGAACTTTTTGTGTTATTCTTTCTCATTATTTAACATCTTTTGCAGTATGTTTACCTCATCTAACTCCTGGGCTCATAGGAGTGTGGTTTCAAGCAAATAAAAATTGAAATGATACCTTAACATCGACTTTAGAACTTTTAGCATTTATATTAATAAAAAATAAATAATAAAATAATTATTGAAAATTTACATTAGTGATCAGATTAAGACATACAGAAGGTCAAACAGATCAATCAGAGAGAAAAACTCCTTGGATTTCATTGTTGTTGAAGGACGAACTCACCTTTATTTAGTGCAGATGGATCAAAGCTTCTGTTCTCTTATTGTTTGGATGTCATAAAAATAAATCGTTTTCTGCCAAACTGGAAGATTAGTTTTCTCAGGAAAAAAAAAAAGAATTGCCAGTAGAAGATTGAAAAAGTTGGTATTTTTAAGTACTCCAAAGTTATAATACATTCTGTGCTGGTAAGGATATCATCTGATTTCATGACGAAAGGGGAATGAAAATTTTGAAGATGTCATTAAAGATTAGATTTTTTTAAAAACTTTATTGAGACAATTTACATACCATTCAATTCGCCCATTTAAAGTATACAATTCAATGCCTTTTAGTATATGCTCAGAGCTGTATAGCCATCACCATTATCAAATTTCGAATATTTTCATTACCCAAAACAGAACATTTGCCCCCTTGGGCTGTCTCCCAGCTCCTCCCAGCGCGGGGCAACCATTAATCAACTCTTTGTCTCCGTAGATTTGCCTATTCCGGATATTTCTTATCTCAACTTATGTGGTCCTTTGTGACTGGCTTCTTTTACTTAGCATGTTTTCAAGGTTCATCCATGTTGTAACATGCATCAATATTTTCATTTCTACTTGTCGGTAACTGATGTAGGCATACTACATTTTGTTCATTTTTTCATCAATTTTTGGACATACAGGCTGTTTCCATTTTTTGCCTGTTGCAGATACTGTTGCTCTGAACATTTGTGCTCAGTTTGCACGGTAGACTGTATTTTCAGTGCTCTTGAGTACGTACCCAGGAGTGGAATTACTAGGTCATACGGTAACTACGTTTAACCTTTTGGAGAAAAGCCAAACTGTCCTCCAAAGAGGTTACACTATTTTACATCTCCACTAGCAACGTGTGAGTTCCAGTTTCTCCGCTTCCTGCCAAACACTCGTTCTCTGTCTCTTTGACCATAGTGTGGTTTTGCTGGGTGTGCAGTGGCATCTTGTTATGGCTTTGATTTTCGTTTCCCTGATGACTAACAATGTTGATAACGATTTTATTTTTAATGACTGTAATATAGTGCTTATGAAGATGACAGAAGTAGTTTGGTAGTTAATAATAATAATACAAAGTTTTATCACTGGTTGCCCTTTTCTGTGCTAATATTTTTAAATCTTGCTCATTAAACATAGTGAAGTCTACTCACTACATACACCTCAAGCAAGCAATGGTTTTCTGTTTTTATTGCTGAGGTAAAACCTGGCATGCAGCAGACCCTCAATAAATATTTATGTAAAATGATTTTAACAGCCACCACGGTGGTCTAAAACACTTATCTGGGCATGTCACTGCTAAAATGCTTTAAAGCCTCCCCATTCTTACAGGGGGAAGAAAATAAGCTCTTTATCGTGGCTTGTAGTGTATTCCATTATCCAGTGCATATCTGCTTTTCTAGCTTTTTGTAACTCATCATTGCCTTTCTATCTCCTTCCTGTAACAACCATCCCTTGTACACTGTCCGTACCAATCACGTCTTGCTTTTTCACGTGTCTGGGCGTTTTCGTCCCCTTTGGCTCACTTTATCTGTGACGCTTTCCTACCCGTCCCAGTTTACTGGTCCATCAGCTGTTCCTTCTTTAAGTCTCTGCTATGTCTTGTGCAGCTGTCTTTTGTTCATGTACATAGCTTCGATTTTATGTTTACCATATTATTTTGAACTAGTTACTTGTCTGTCTCCTTTAATTTGCTTTGGAGCTCCTGAATGTCACTGACTCATTTTTAAATCTAGGAAAGGGCCTGAGACATAGTAAATACTTAATAATAAATGTTTATGGAACTGAGCTGAATTGACTGGGCTGTAAGGAAGGGATTCTTAACTGAAGTAAAAAGATATTGATTATAAACCAAAATGCCAGTTCATTAATTTATACTGAGGAATATATATATTCTGTAGATTGCTGAAAAACTAAATTATTAATCATAAGTGGTTTTTATTCAACATAAAAATCAGAGAAAGAACTTTAGTTTCTGAGCCCATGAACATTTCTGTTTCTCAAAGTAATACACCTTTCTGGGACCCAGAACCCTGTTTGTCCTTTCTTGGACAGAACTAGTTTTCAAATGAGTATTTATATATTTGTAATTACATAAACCATAATGTGATTTATGTGAATCTTAATGTGAATAAGAATGGTATATCTATAGAGGGTCTAAATTCTTCTTTTCTCTGTTAATTTTTTACTCATTTTGTTCAGATTTAATTTTTTTAAAATGAGAGTTCTCTTATTCCACCTCACTAGTCTATGCACAACCATTTGTTAAGTCTCTGAGTATGCTAGATATTTTCATCACTTACATGATGCTTTTTTGTGTGCTAAAGAAGTAAATTTTGAAGCTACGTGTTGAGAAACAGAAAGTATCAGTGCTAGCAGCATCTGCATGAGAGTTTCCTGGAGTATCTTCCAGCTAACTCATGTATAACAGGAGATTGTGCCGAGCTTTGAGGAAGCGGTGGGTTTCCTGCGGAGGTGAAAATGGGTGCAGGGTGTGAGCCAGGCAGCCGCAGCGTCAGGAGGCTTGAGAGTGAAGTGGTGATTGACACACACGAGGGACTGCAGCCAGATTCTGGGGGTTGTGAATTCTGGGCTAGAACTTTGAGCTAAAGGCAAAGGAAAGCTATTATTTTTTGAGCAGGGCAGGCAGTAATATGAGTCAAAGATTAATAATGACAGTGATGCTCAGAATTCATTGGAACTCTAGCTCTTGGATCGATTCAGAGAATCAATGTACGAGGTTGCTGCCAGAGTATAGGTATAATGGAGTGAAGCGATACTATTAGAGACGTGTGTGTGTTAGTAGGAAAATAATTTAGTCGTTCCGAGTTTTTTTTCAGACAGCTACCGTATATTACTCTTGTGCTTGGTAATGAGATAAAAGATCAATAAGAAATGTACCTGTCCTCAAGCATCTCCATTTTTGAAGGACTTTTCATCAGCCTCTTAATTAAATGATAGATGGTGTTAAATGATGTGAACTCCCCAAGTGGGAGGAGTGGGGGGGGCAGTGAATAACTTAGCTTCACAGTGGAAAGATATTTGAGCTGGCTCTTATGAATAAAAGGGTTTTGGCATAGTGAGGGAGAGGGGCATTCTAGGTGAAATATAATAATTCTCTAAAGCCATGTTTGGGCAATAGCGAGAGGTTCAGAGCAGCAGTGGGGAGGGCCGCAATTACTCTCTCGGAGTCGGAAGGGGGCGTGGACCGGCTGGTAGTCTTCAATGGACGTGAGCAGAACTTGCAGTCCATTGCACACTCTTTAACAGTGTGTTGAGTTTGTTTACTGACAGTCGCAGAAAATTATTTTTAAAGTAATTAGTGTTACTTTGGGATGAAAAAATTATGAGCCTCTCTCCCCCGTAATATTTTACAGTTTTAAAAGTCTTGTCAATAAGATGCTTTTTTAGAATGGTGTTTAAAAGAGGGTGATATTTCTAAGCAAATTTATGCTGGAGAAAGTGTTCTTATAATTCAGTGCTAATAGATTAGTGGTGTTTTAGCTCTATACAAACTATAGACTATGAAGCAATTTTTGTCTTAAAAATGTAACTGTGCAGTGGCCATTTTAAGGAAGATGGATTTGGTTAGCAGCCTGCTGACAAGTAAATACATTAATTCTGAATTTGTTGTAATTTTGTTGCTGACAGAATTAAAACAGGACTGTTGATCATAAAGGTATCGTGTAGTGGGAGGAATAGACGTAAGACTTGCTTCCACAGCCCATGAATTGATTGAAGCTCCAATATCCTCGTGTAGCTGATGCTTCAGTAATTGTACAGTGTTATTGTTAGGATCACATGAGTTAATGGCTGTGAAAAAACATACAAAGTCTTAAATGCTGCTATGTCTTGTCTACTGTTATCTCCAGGGAGTTTTAGGTTGCCTCTCTATATCTAGCATCTAAAGGTGGCAATAAAAATTGCTGTCACGTTCAATTATCTGGATTTTCCAGGTAAAAAGTAAATATGGTTTACAGATGACAGTGGTTTGTTATAAGCATTACCCTTCCCTGAGGATAACCATTATATCCCATGGACAGAATATAAGAAACTTTTTAAGACACTGGAGAGGTCCAGCTCCAAGGGTGAACTGGAACTAAAGGGGATTTGATCCTTCAAGTGTATGGTTCATGGTGAGGTCTACATTAATGGCTTTATCCCTGAGGGCATCCCTCAGTCCATGAGGCTGGGCAGCTAGAACTTATGCAGAAAACTACAGTTTTGTAGACTTGTGGTGTCAGTGGTTAGAGTTGGCCAGAGCAGTTGGAATTTGAGAGGTAAATCCAGGAAAAGAATGATCCGTGGAGGACGAAGCCTCCAAATCTGAATATTAATTCACCACAAGTGTTTTGCTGACTCCTGAACTATGAATATACAGGAGAGATTCCATGGAGTCAGCAGAAAGTAACAGAAGATGGTAAAAGCTAAGAGAGATGCTATTTCCTGCCCATGGGAGGAGTGACATTTTTGGACTTTGAAACCTTCCAGGTTAGAGGGGCCACCAGCTTGAGCTTTCCAGGAGGACCCCAGAAGGACCACGCCATAGAGTAAAGGCGTTGTTGCATGACCAGGGATTTTCCTTGAGACCAAGTCAGAGGTGAGAGTCATACCTGCCTAGTCTAAAACCAAGCCTTTACAGATTTAAGGTGCCTGGTGGGACAATGTCCACATTCTTCAGAAGAAGAGAAGAAAGTCTAGAGTCTTTACATTTATCATTCACAATACACAGAACACACACACAAATTTATGACAATGCGAATAAAAAAAATGACTCATGATTAAAAGAAAGGTGGTCAGTATACACAGACCTTAAGATGGTGCAGGTGGCAGGGATTAGGACAGGACTTGAAAACAGCGACTTTAAATGTGTTTAAGGACTTCATGGAAATGAGTCGTACAGAGGAAGCAGATGGGGATCTCAGCAGAGAAACGTATATACAAGAGAGTTTCAGTGGCCTAGGGTACAACATTGAGCCACTTTGTATACATCTAGTTAATACTAAGTAGTCATGTACATGTCGTTGAAGTTCAAGGAGGAGAGAGAACGGGGCAAAGAATATGTTAAGAAATAATGGCAGAAAATTTTTGTAATTTGGTGCATGTGTTAAATACTGATTCAGGAACCACAGGTAATACCAAGTAGGATACATACAAAAACAAGCATATCCAGACATACCACAATCAAATGAAAACAAAAGATACAGGGAAAATTAGGGCCCAAGATTAAAAAAAAAAAAAGCACATTACATGAAGGGGAGCAGCTATACAAGTGATGACAGACTTTACATTAGAAACGGTAAGGTCAGGAGATAATGGGATACTATCTTCAAAGAAAAAAATGTTAACCCAATAGAAAGCTGCAGTGAACGTGAGAGTGTGTATATCTTTTGGAGTTAGTGTTTTTGTTTTCTTCAGATAAATCCCGAGAAGTGGAATTGCTAGATCAATTTACATTCCCACAAACAGTCTACCGTGGTTTCCTTTTCTTCACGTCCTTGCCAACACTTGTTATTTCTAGTCTTTTTGATAATAGCCATTGTAGCAGGACTGAGGCAATATGACTGATTAAACTAAAGGAGAAAAAAAACAAAGTATGAATTATCAATATTAGGAGTGAAAGAGAGTACATCATATCTATGAATAAAGATAATGAGGGAATACTTTGAACAACGTTGTGCCCATAAATTCAACAACTTAGATGGAATGGGCATATTGGCATGAAAATTGGAACTTAGCAAAAAATGACAAAATACAAAATTGAATATCTGTATAGCCCTATATTTTTTAAACAAATCAAATCATTATTGGTAATTACCTGTCTATAAAACAAACTTCAGGCACAGGTGATTTTGCTGGTGAATTCTATAGAGCATTAATGGAGGAAATAATTGCAAGTTTAAACAAAAGCTTTAAAAAATGGGGGTGGATGGAATATTTCCCACCTGGATACATGAGGCCAATATAACTCTGATATCATGGCCTAAGTTGTTAAAGACACTAGGCAGTGTCTAAAAGTATCCTTAACAAAATATTAGTAAAATTGATCCCAGCAAGATATAAAAGGGTAATCAATCATGACCAGATATTTCTTTTTCTTTTTCTATTCTGGAAAGCCAGGTTGATTTAACATAAGAAATTAATCCATGCAAGTGACCATTTCAAACTTATTCAATGGAGGAAAACCTATATAATCATCTCAGGGAAAACATCTCACATTCATTTATGGTAAAGCCTTTCAGCAAAGTAGAACACTTTCTCAACTCAGTAGGGACATGTTCAGAAAAACCTGCAACTTTATTTTCAGTAGTGAAAGCCTGAATGTTTTCGTTTATGATCAGTTGCAAGGCAAAAATTTTTGTCCATTGTCACCACTTACATTCATTGTGATGGACAAGTTGATTCTAAAAATTTTAGGGAAAAGCAAAGAACCTAGAATTGCTTAAACTACAATATCTTGAAGAACATAGCAGGA